>JAJJMB010010045.1:1043619-1115100 GCA_023531105.1 Papaver atlanticum | reverse complement strand
CTTGAATCTAATCAGGTTTTCATCTAACGGTGAATATTGAATGCTTTGTTACCAAGGTAACTTAGATTGCAAACCCTTATTTGGAGACTATATAAAGGAGAACTCTAGCAACTGGGAAACCTAATCCCCACACCTCCTGTGTAATACTAGTTGCATAAGCTAGAGTCGATTCTCCTTTAACCTTAGGTTTATATCGAGACCCTGTAGGTTAATGACTTGAAGACTTCATTGGGATTGTGAAGCCAGACCCAACTATTTTCTTTGTAGTTGCGTGATCTGATCTTGTTGTTTCTATCGTATTTGAGTACAATCGTAAGATTGGATTGAGATTGATTTCTCCGATAGGCAAGATAGAAAAGAAGTCACAAACATCTTCGTCTCATCGTTTGTGATTCTGCAATATCTTGTTTCGCTAGTCGATTAAGATTATTGTGAGGTGATTGATAATTCTAGGCTGTTTTTCGGGAATATAAGTCCAGGTTATCGATTGGTTCCTGTTCACCTTGATTTATCAAAAGACGGAACAAAGCTCGTAGGTATTTCTGTGGGTGACAGATTTATCTATTCCTATAGACTTTTCAGTGTGATACAGATTTGTTTATTAAAGTCTTCGACTTTTGGTCTTAGCAACTCTTAGTTGTGGGTGAGATCAGATAAGGAATCAAGTGCGTAGTATCCTGCTAGGATCAGAGACGTAAGGAGCGCAACTATACCTTGGATCAGTGTGAGATTGATTGGAGTTCAACTACAGTCCAAACCGAAGTTAGTTTGTAGTAGGCTAGTGTCTGTAGCGGCTTAATACAGTGTGTGTTCAATCTGGACTAGGTACAGGGGTTTTTCTGCATTTGCGGTTTCCTCGTTAACAAAACTTTTGGTGTCTGTGTTATTTCTTTTTCGCATTATATTTTGTTATATAATTGAAATATCACAGGTTGTGCGTTGTATCGATCAATTGGTAAATCCAACCTTTGGTTGTTGATTGAAATTGATTGATCCTTGAACATTGGTCTTTGGTTCCGTTCAAGGTATTTCTCTTGTATTCAATCAGGCTCTCAGATTTCTATTTGTTTGAGTAAGGATTAAATCGAGAAATTGAGATATAACTCTTTGATATACTTTTTATTAAGATTGAGTCTGACTGTCTAGTTGATTCTCTTAAAAGTATATTGGAGTTAGTCCATACATATTGCTAAACGAAATATTGGGTGAGGTTGTTGTACCCCCACTTTTTCACAAAGACCAATTCCTAAGTGTCTATCAATTTATATCCAACAAACAAAGGTTGGATTACCAATTGAATGAACTACGCACAACCTGTGATATTTCAGTTATATAAACAAATATAATGCGGAATATAAATAACACAAACACCAGAAGTTTTGTTAACGAGGAAACTGCAAATGCAGAAAACCCCCGGGACCTAGTCCAGATTTGAACACCACACTGTATTAAGCTGCTACATACACTAGCCTACTACAAGTTAACTTCGGACTAGTATGTAGTTGAGCCCTAACCAAGTCTCACACCGATTAAGGTACAGTCACGTTCATTACGCCTCTAGAACTACGCCGGATTCTGCGCACTTGATTGCCGTAGATGATCTCATCCAAAACTAAGAGTTGCTACGACCCAAAGTCGAATACTTATAAACAAATCTGTCTCCCACAGATAATTGTTTTCTGATAGATAAATTTGTCTCTCATAGAAGTACCTACGAAGTTTTTGTTCCGTCTTTTGATAAATCAAGGTGAACAAGAACTAATTGATAATCCAGTCTTATACTCCCGAAGAGCAGCCTAGAAATATCAATCACCTCACAATAACGTAACTATACGGTAGTAGAAGAAGTTATTGCGGAATCACTAAGAATGAGACAAAGATCTTTGTGATTACTTTTTATATCTTACCTATCGGAGATAAATCTCGAGCAAATCTTAAAGAAGATGGTACTCAATACGATAGAACAAGTAAAATCATAATACGCAGCTATAGATAAAATAGTTGGATCTGGCTTCACGAATCCCAAATGAAGTCTTCAAGTCCTTAACCTATAATGGTTTTGGAAAAACCTAGGTTAAAGGAGAATCGACTCTAGTCTCAACTAGGACACAGGAAAGTGTCGGGATTAGGTTTTCCAGTTGCTAGAGTTCTCCCTTTTATAGTATTTCAAATCAGGGTTTGCTTACAATCAAAGCTAAAATAGCTTAGTAACAAAGCATTCAATATTCACCGCTAGATGAAATCTTGATTTAAGATTCAAGCTAAGTCTGCTTAAAACCAAAGAAATATCTCTCCACCGTTAGATGGTCTTAACTTGTTACACACAAATAAAATATACCTTCATTTAGATATGTGTAATCGTACTTAAACGTGTATATTGAGTTGTGTTAGAGCATTGCACGGTTAAACCCACCAAGCGTTGGTATGTCAAGTTTGGTTGTCATATTTTAGTGAACCAAAACTCATTTAAAGAGTCGCTTGATTATTTACTAGAGTCAACTTCGTATAGGTTAGCTAGAAAGTTACTAGGATATGAGACTTACAGGTATTACATGAAGACTTGAAGAATGTGAAGAAGTAAAGAGCTACAACGACGACATCATCCTTCCTCTTGAGGTTAGTAATATTTGACTTGAACTGTTTCATTCCTAACGTATCTTTAAAGTCGTGCATATTGAAAACATAACTGCGAAGCTGTGAATGATTATACTCTAGTTAGACATAGTATTAAGGAATTATAATACGAAGTATAACACCTATCTTTTGAACTTCGTATATAAGACATCGACATAATCGTATGAATTCTATTGTGATTATGTATATGGGTATGGGTAAATATTTCTTCCTAGGAAACAATGTTTTACATTCGTTTAAAGGAATTACAATTCATAAACTTGTTTTGTGAATCGAAAGGGAAATCGCTAGGCTTATTGGTATTTTTATTCAGTGCAAATCTTTGGATTACCAATATGTGTGTTTAGTATAACCGCTCATAACTTGTTTATGTATCTTGGTAAAACTATTCACAATGCCTGATTTTTGTATTGATATGACTTTTATTAGTGAAACCGATCTTAAGTAATCACCTGAGATGGTATGATCGATATTTTGTAATTGGTATGACCAACTCTAGACATTAGGGAACCGATCCTAGTAAGAGGTGCAACCGATCACAAGTATGTGGAATCGATCCTTGTAAGAGGTACAACAAGTCTTAGGAATTGGTAACCGATCCTATGACTTATGCAACCGATCACAAGTAAAATACCATAAATATGTGGTAACCGATCCTAGTACCTAGTCAACCAATTTTTGGAAAGCTAGTGTGACCGATCCTAGTACCCACATGGAGGTAGAACCGAAGCTTTGTGTTTTGGTAGAACTGTGAAACCCATTAATGGTGATTTGATAGGATAATCAATCACATAGTTCTTGGAAGTCAGATGAACCAATTCTAAACTCGTTTGGAAGTGTGTCAAATCGGTTTCAAGATTGTGAAAATGAAAAAGGATTTATAAAGTAAAGATGTCGACATACTTTGAACATGTGCAGTAATTCTTATCTATTATTGTTCAAAGATATTCCTTAATAACTAAAGGAGAATCCCGGATCGAAATAAATTGAGAATCTTTTAATTAAGGTTTTTAGTTTTATATGCTTTTAATTTCCAACAAATAAATGCATATCTTTAGAAAATAAAAATTGGTAATGTGCATTTACTAATTGGAGATGTTCTACTGAAATTTCGGTCAATATTTGGACAGAGCATTTCCAGGAATTATGAAAACTGAATTTGGAAATATATTGCATATCTTGAGAATATTTTCCGTTTTGGAAATTCCTTGGTGTCCAAACTTCCTTGGTCTATAAATATTGAAGTTTGCATTTCGAGAAAACTAATCCTCAGAGCCAGCAAAACTACTAGTTGTGTTGTTACTGGTGGAGCCGTCTATTCGGAGAGGAAAGTAACCTAATTAGGAGAAATCTCTTACGACTACTCGTTTTAAAGACTTCTTTGGGATTGGAAAGATCTACGAGTACCATTGGTGGGAAACTAGATAATTCAAGTTTATTATTAGTTTTCGATTGATTTGATTAACTAACGGTTGTTGAACTTTCATTGCACCTAATTTGTTTATGCTTGAGAATCTTCTCTTCTGATATAAGATTCATTCAAACTAGATCGAAGTTTCGACGGGGATCTTTAGACTGTTTGTAGATCTAAAGACGTCTTGTGATAATCCATTGTTAACAGACTCCGTTATGTGTGTGATTAATCACAAGAGATTCAAGTTATTTGTGTGTAGGTGTTTATTGAAAATCTAAGAAGATTTTAAGAAAAAAAAGATTTCTTATTTGAGTTCATAATCTTTGGTGTGCACAAAACTTGATCGGCTAGGGATCCAACTATAATCGGTTTATCTTTTGATAGATTGGATTGATTAGTTGAGTAGATCGGCATCAATACAATTCTTTGTGATTCGAAGTATTGATTGCATAGTCTAAACAATTACTTTGGTAGTTGTTGAAAGATTGATCTAAGAACCCGACAAAGGAGTTTATTGGGATAAACGGAAGAGCCTTTTGTCAAACTCATATCACGTTGTTTGAAAAGAGTTGTTACCGAATAGATTTGTCATTCCTTCACTGTTTGGAATACGAACCAAAGGAATTGTTCCAAGTGCGTGACTTATTATAAGTTTGAGGCGCAGGGATACTGAGGGAACTAGGTGAACTATAGGTTTAGTTTCTTGGTCTCAACTATACGAAGTTGGTTTAGATTTTGTATATCGGCTTAATTCTGAGAGTATTCAATTCTGGACGAGGTCCCGGGGTTTTTCTGCATTTGCGGTTTCCTCGTTAACAAAATCTTGTTGTGTCTTTTACTTTTCTATTTCCGCAATTATAATTGTTTTTATTATAATTAGAAGTAAAATACACAAACGTTAATTCCTAATTACTTGATAGCAATCCTATTGTGTTTGGTTAAGTCCGAACCTATTATAAAGTAATCATACTTCGTTGTTGTATTGTATCGATCTTGTATCCATAGTCAATCACACAAGTTATCTTGTTGTCGTATTGTCTCGATCTCGTATCCATAGACGATCACATGAAGTGTGAACCGATTAGTTGTATTGTCTCGACTCAGTCCATAGACAATCACTTTCGGAGAAAGGACTTATAGGTGGAATTTTTTTAGATTGAGGTATATTTGGGTACCCTCGTCTTTTCAAGTTGACTCAATAACAGTTAACCGAAGTTATCCGTATGAATAATTTTGTCTTAACCGCATTAATCTAACACATCTAGATCAACTATGATGATCAATCAATCTTGAAAGATAATCAAATGAATCTAATTGTGTTTCACATAGAGTTGTTCAATTGTTCACTATCTCATAGAAATATATATGAACCAATTGAAACAAAATCTGATTGATTCGTAATCGTACAAAGTACTTATATAAAAATCAATTCACGAACATTAAGCCACGGTTTGCAAAGATTGAATTCCTTAATTCATAAATGTATTTGTTCATGAGTATGAAAAACATACTTAAAAAATTTTAGAACTTTAACCACTAAGTTTGCAAACAGGGTACGCAAACTATAGCTTCCGGACTTTGGTCTTGTCCAGCCGTTTTCAAATAGGTATGCAAACAGCCGTCCCAGACCTAATTCAGGTAGAACGGTTCACATATTAGTATACAAACAAGGTTCCCGGACTTTACAGTTAAAAACCGTTTCGCATACTAGGTATGCAAACAAGGTTCCCGGACCTAAATCGTACCAAAATAGTTTGCATATTAGGTATGCATACTGTGCTGTATCCAGACAAAGGTTTTTTTTCTAAACTCCCATTTCAATCATTGAAACATCCTTAGAAGACGAAAATAGCTGTCTCACACAAACTATTAGCTTCAAGTAATTTTCAAGTGATTGAATGATCAATGCGAAACTTTCCAAGTCGACATCAAATGATTGTCTCACACAAATCATGTAAGATGTTTCAAGGCAATTTCTACATGATCATCTTTTGACTTATTATTTAGTTTCCGACAAAACTTGTCAAGAATATGATGAACGTAGCTAATGCAAAAAGCTTCCAACACATATTTCGAGAAATAGATAAGCGAGATAAACTCGGATCTAAATATCAAATGTGTATAATATAAAAGTCTATATAGCTATACGACTTAGTCTCATTAGGAGATATAATAGAATAGACTTCTGAGTGATAGATAAATTTTAGTCTCCACATACCTTTTGTTGATGAAGTTCCTCCAAGCTCTCCTCAGTAGATCTTCATCTTCAATCGATGAACGTCGTGAAGGCTAAAGCTCAACTACACATTTTATCCTAATCCGAGACATAGCTATAAGTAGACTACAGATCAAGACTATAGTTTTGATCAACTAAACTTGACAAACAAGCTTGAGATATAAACGCTTGCAAGTTCGACCGAGCAGTGCTCTAACAGGTGTTGTTTCAAACTATAAACAACTGCACCATTTGAATGACTCTTAAGTTGCATCTTTTGATTTGGTAACTATTGGGGCATTTATAACCATTACCAAAGGTGTTGTTTCAACCTTATATAAACTCTTCACCTTGTTGAGGTTCGTCCACAAAATTTTGGCTTTTTTCATTTGAGATTTTGAGAGTCTGTAAAAGAGAGTATGTGCTGCATTAATTTATGTTCATCGAAGTGTTGTTGAAGAATACAAAATGTATTGTTAAATGTTGAAGACATATGCCATTACTTATATCAGTATCTAAGGAAGGGTATTAAATGTCTTAAGTAAAAAGACTACTATCCTCAAAACACATTGTTTGTTTGTTTAATTGTTTTTTAAAATATATTTTTTTAATCATTTTCTTTAATTATGTTTTAAGTAAGAAGAGCGAGGATCCAAGGACACTCTTATATGCATACTACCATACATGATTTGCACAATTTTCTCTATAAAACTCAAACAACAATGAATCTAAATCTAATATTTTGAGGATATGTTCTTGTTATAAGACCCTATATTCCTACCAAAAATGAGCATGATCCAAGATGCCAAACCTCACCATCTACTGATCTTAATTTTAACCGTTAACTTTTAACAGCTTATTTTCAAAGGGGTAGACGATGGTGTTATACGTCTTGGATCATGCTCATTTTTGATAGAAATGTAGAGTCTTATAAGAGGAACGTATCATCAAAAGATTATATTTAAATTCATTGTCATTTGAGTTTTATAGAGAAAATTACGCAAATCATGTATGATACTGTGTATATAAGAGTGTCCACAGATCCTCCTTTATTAAGTAATTTCACATGTATGTTAATCCACTTGGTAACAATCCCATAGTTAGTCGCTTTCGAGCAATGATTATTTACCAAGTACACCTTGTTGAAATAATTTTATGGAAGTTATTGTTTCTGTAAGATTGTATAAGGTATGTATGTATAAGTTGATATCGAAAAGATTGCGGTGAACTAGGCACCCTCGTCATTTCAGAAGTGATGATCTTTTTTGGATTATCATTGTTCTTAGCCATTCGTGTTTTTTTTCTTGAAAATAATTAGTTGGTTGAGACCCCATGAATTGTGTTCTTGTATTTGTAATTTTAAGTACAAAAATATGAGGACATTTCCGATCAGTTTTCCTGGTTTTTGAATATTTGACATATCGGGAAAAAGTATTCGACGGTGATTTGGGAACCTTGCATATTAGCATGGTTAATATCTATATGTTACTAATGTCTTCATTTTAGGTAGCACATGTGTCGGTAAAAAAATCTTGTTCATAAAAGAATCCAAAACTATGAGAGGTGCTTCTTATGCTCATAAGGCGTGACTGGTATATTGTACAACATAATTTGCTCAAGGTTCTTTTAACTGATCATGATGATGAAGTAGTCAAATCATGCAAAAATAAATCTATTGGAATCGGTTATAAATCCAATATCTTTTTCTCTTGTTCTAGACTATAACTTTTTTAGTCTATTAACAAATCATGAAGAAAAATACAGAAATTGAATACATCCTCTGAAAGCCCGACTATTGTGCTGGCAAGAGAAAAATAACATTGGAAAAACATAAGCATGTCTTGATGAAGTAATAAAAATTAGTTTGGTGTTTTTTCAAAGACCCGAAAGCTGAGAAGTTAGAATGAAGAAATGCCAATCAAACCATCCATTTTTGGAAAGATATCTTAGAGGATTTGATTTGGTTCTTGGAGTTAGTATTTTCATCGTTATCTTTACCTTTAAATTTTCCAATGAGTTCCCATTGTCTTTTAATCCCTTGACATATAAGCTTCCAAACATGTAGCATCCCTCCACTCTTCAACATAGTGGAATAACTACTTCTACTTCAAGGAATATACAACTGCAAGTTAATTCTATTTATGATATGTATCTCAGGCTAAGACATAAGTATAGATTCTTCTGCATAACACTCAACCATCGGAGCCTTAAACTCTAAATATGTTGCAACAAAAGCATGAATACATATTTTGTGCGCATTGTTGGAATTTCACATTGCAGGCGTTGGAAATTGTGTAAACTAGAAGATGAAAAAATAACACATAGAATAGTATACCTATGACTTCAAGGATATTACTTTTTTAGACAATAATTCTACCTTTCCCAATAATAATTATCAAGTATAATAGGTCAATAAATTATGTATTCAAGATTCAATGAACCCCTAACACCGTAATCGAATTCAACCATGTGGCATACTTAGTACCCTCTCCTTTTCAACTATTTTGGTTTGACAAGAACACATTATATAGAAGTTTCTGATGACTTCATTAGAAGAGAAGGAAAACAGTAAGTTTTTGATGTTATTCAAAGAGAAACAATCACCACTATTTATAGGATAATTGTATCAGTTCAAGTTACTTGTTCGTCACCAACAGATACCCCAATCGGCATCAATTATGGTCCATTCAATTTACATAAATAAAGACAGATAAAATTGAGTATGGTTATTTTACTTACTGCCGGATAAGCTGGGTTGGGTCATTTTATATACAATACGGTTGGCCAACCTTATTAATATTCCAACATGTAAAACCATGTCTTTTTCCCATAAAAGCTTCGGAGATAATGGAGTTTCTTAACTATTTTTTTTGTAAAAGTAAGTTGTCCAGGATCGAATCGAATTAGATAAAAAATAAGTTGTCCAGGATCGAACCTGGATCCTCTCTGTACGCTCACATCTACCCTAACCATTATACCACACTGCCTTTTTTGGTTAATATTGAAACTACTTAAAGTTTATAAGATAATAACGCAACAAATATCAAAAAATTGATCGAATACTTATGACTTTTGTCAAATGTTTCCCAAAAATCAATATTATTTATAGGCTAACATACGATTCAAAAATAAAACATAAATCTTTGATTCACGATTTAATATGCGATTCGATTCATAAAATTAAAAAACGATTCATGCTTCATTCACGATTTATAAACCTTGGTAATCTCCATAACCTCTTATCTAACTAATTTAATAATGGCTAATGTGCCCCCAATTTAATTAGTGGCAATAAAGTTGATTAACAAACTAATTACGATTAGTCATTCCATTAACTTAATGATATGATTTAAATTTTGAAAACCAATTTTACTAATTTTTTTATTTGATTTCTACGAAGGATAATGTGAATTTTTCGATTTTTTTTTGAAACCCTAGAAACATATGCTCAAAATAGCCATGAACATCGCCAAATTGACTCTCATTACGATTTTGTTGCTTCTAATCCGTTAAAGTACGCATTTAAAAAAAATAATCCGGTATTTAACATTAGGAAAACATTATATTCGGCCGTGACCGACACTTTACGGTTGGAAAATAAAGAACTCTCAGCCAAAAGTATTAGTTACGTCCTGGAAAACCTAGCCGTAACCCAATATCTTTTCTTTCTTTTTTTGGTGATTATCAGAACTACTTTCGGCTATGTTTTCCCATGCGTAACTAGTACTTTCGACTGGGAAGACCTAATGAAAGTGCTACTCTCGGCGGAAAACCTAGCCCGAAAGTAGGCCTCTGTTGTTTTTTCTGTGTGTGTGAATATTAGAATTACTTAATGCGGTTAGGAAATCCTAACCTAGACACTAATCCCGGCTTGAAATTCATATTTCCCATCCATTACATATGATCTGCGGTTGGGAAAATAAGAGCTCCTAGCCGTAAACAGTTTCAAAAACTGTATTTTTTTAACCCTGACTGAGACGAATTTTTTAAACAATATAAATCTTTTTATTTGAATTTTTTTAACCCTGAAAAAAAAGAATCACTCTTATATTTGAAAAATATAAATCTATAGCTAAGGGGGGGAAACAATGTCAAAATAGTCAGTGACTTATCGAACTAATTATGATTTATGATATTCAAGCCCCAAGTATCGAGGGTAAGCACATGCATGGAAATGCAAAACAGAGAAGATGGACTTGATTAGTCAAAGGATTAAATTAGACGGTAGAGTGTCCCTCATATCGATTTCGAGGCATGTGCATCATATGTGTACGACTATTCGTTTTTCATGTACAAGACCCACAATCGTATCAGTCAGTTATAGTTGTTTATTGCGCAACAGGTTCTTCTTATGCAACCCACTAAATTAGGTATCAAATCTCTTGGGATCGATCCCATTCTTCTTCTTCCATTCAAGCGTACATTTTTAATCTTTGCTCCGTATCTTTCTCCACATGTATCTTTTTAAACAAAATATGCACTTTTTTTATAATCTTTGCTTGCTCCATATCTTTCCGTGATATAGCTATTCTTTTGCGAAATAAATGAGTTAGCTTCTTGTTTTTGCAATTTGTTGAGAAGGAAAAAAAAACAATAAACGAGGCAGAGATGAAAGTGTTATCATTGACGAGGAGAATGGTTTGGTCTTTCTTCCGAAGCCTCGTGCTCGTTCAAAACACCACCTAGAGAAGTCATTACATGTAACTAGCCACTCATTGCCATTGGATGAGAGCTAGGAATAGCGATCGATGATGGGGTATGTATGCGAGTGGCGTATCCTCTCTCTATCTCTCTCTTCTACAGGTCATATAATCTTTTTAATCTTTTCCCATCTTGATCAAATTCTCAAACTTTTCATTCAAACAAAGAAAAGTTTATTGCAATGTCTTGTGACATGTTGGAGGTTGGGACTCTGCAAGTCTTCACTCACTGTGCTAAATATAGAATTTAGTTCCACTTTCCAAACCTCACATGCAGGAAAAAGATAAATTCCTAGAAAAGTAACCTCACGTGGTTCACCTTTCTGGTCTTTGACCAAGGAGGAAAACTTCCGTGTGGTGGTGGCGAACTTTGTACAAACTCTATGGTGTTTCACACAGTGTCACCGACTACCACCACTTTTGAGGGCATCCACCATGTGCATTCACGGATGCTGATAAACTATCTAGATATCACGACCATCTTACTAGCGAGCATCTATTGCTCACCAATAGTCAATCACCCAAAATTTAGAAAAAGTGCCAAGTAACTGCTCCATTGCTCCAAAATTCATACCTAGCCCCCAGTGTCAAATTTGACGATCTCAATATGAACGACTGAAGCCACAGAACCTTTATACAAACAATGTAGCATTTTGCAGTCGAAAATCCCCGTTGCAACCTCGGACACTTGGATCACATATGTGCTGAATTTTTCATCCAATAATTTTACTGCTTTATTTATCGAAATATCTAACTATCTGGTGCACATAATTGGCCGCATGGCGACGGTCCAGATAACGAACTCAGGGGTACTTAGACCATACTTTTCTTTTCTGACCTGAACCCTAAAAAACACTTTTTGGTCCAAAAACGATATTAACTAAAAAACCGAAACCGAACACTTTTTTCTTTCTTTTTTTCCTCCCCATACTTCACTTTTACGAACCAAATTTCTCTCTTCATATATAATAAAATTTCACCACCATTTCTTTGCTTCACAATGCTAGAAGAGGAAGAAGCAGAAGAAATATAAACAAAACAAAACAAATAATAATCTAAACAAAACCAAATCTCTCTTCCCTTCCAAGAAGAGAGAGAGAGCGTGTCTGTGAGAAATGCAAGATCCATCAAACCCTAATTCACAGAAATTATCAGGAGGAATGGCTGGAAACAACAATCCTAGTAGTAGTAGTCTACCATTTAGAGGTTCACATCATAGAAGAGCACATTCAGAGGTAAATTTCCGGATCCCTGAAGACCTAGATCTAATTTCAGATCCATTTGATACAACAACAACTAGTTTTGAAGAAATGGGATCAGAAGATGATCTATTCTGTGCTTATATGGATATTGAGAAATTTGGATCTAAAGTTGAAGATGGTGCTGCTGGTAATATGAATTTGGAATCTGGAATTGGTGGTGGTGTGAATCAGAACAGTAATGGCGGTGGTGGTGGGAATGATAGTGGGGTTTTTGGTGCTGAGAAAAATATGAGACCTAGACATAGACATAGTAATTCTGTTGATGGTTCTTCTTCTATGTCTAGAGGTGATAGAGAGAGTTTGTTTGGAGATGTTATGGAAGCTAAGAAAGCTATGGCTCCTGATAAACTTGCTGAGCTTTGGGCATTAGATCCAAAACGAGCCAAAAGGTATGCTTCACTAATTACCTCATTTCTTGGATTGTTAGTGATTTAGTGTGTTGAATTAGTAGTATAATTTGAAGTTTCTTGTTCAATTGTAGTTAGTCTCTGAGTCTCTGTAGTTAGGTTGGAACTGGTACTATATGCAAATCTGGTGATAGTAGATATTAAAAAATTCCATGGTACTTCTTGGAGAGCTTCAGATTTAGGTATATAAATGATAGGAAATCATGTCGAAAACAGCTAAGGATAGTCTATGCAGCAGTTGAGCTGTTTCTTAGAAGTCATGTTGTCATAATTGCTGATTGTAGGAATTTTTTCTTCTGTATATGCTTGTTGAGAGCAGTGTAGGTTGCTTAGCTATTTGCTTAAGGGGATCTGTGGTGAACGATCCTATTGGACTGTGAATACTTCCATGAATTTCTTTTGGTGTCAATTCGTGTGAATGTATGTATCATATAACCTAAATTTGCAGTCTTAATGTTTGATATCATTTATTTGGGAGTTCTTTGTGCACATATCACTTCTGTAGAAATATGTACCACATTGTCTGGATTTTCCACAATTGGATTATATAATATGCTTATCTTAAACGTGAGGCGAGTTTAACAAGCCCGCTGGATATTGCGACTTAAATAATGACTATCTTTGCATAGTAAACTTCTAGGAGGTGGAACACATCATTTAGTGTAGATTGCGACTAGGTTTTCACAGAACATATGAGTTTACTAATCTTCGTTCTGGATAAGGTGATCTTTTCATTGTGAAAATCAAGCTGCAAAACACAGTAGCATTAGTGGATTATAACTACCAAGAATTTCTTTTCATTTAAAACACAACCAATTTTCCCGGTGTCTAACCTTGTTTACTTAACCGCACTAAACTGATATCATTTGGTGTTTACAATTATTGTCATCAAAGATCTTTTTCCTTTTTTTTTTATCTTCTTTGTCAGCCCTGTTGTTTTTCTTTATGAGTTTTTTTTTATGTTTCGTTCTCGCTGAATAAGGCAAGTATTGCTTTTATCTGGACATATTTCTTAATCGCTTGTTTTGTTATTGCTGAATGATGAGAAGTATCCCCACTATCAACTAGTCTTTTGCTTTAGTGTGTATCGAAATTTCTCAAATTGCTTTTTTATTGAGGTAGTTGAAGCTGAAATGTACTATCATCCAGTGTCCATTAATATAAGCCAAACTGTTTTCCCTCAGTTTTCCTTTTATGTTCTGTTGAAGCTTCTATAAATTTTTGTTTGTTTATTGGCTACCATCTTTATTCTCTCCCTCTCACTTTATGTGTAGCTTGTGCTTACTATTTACACAAACTTGTCCTGCATTATGAATTTGATGGGGTTCATTGTTGTGGGTTCTGGCTTGGAGTCTATTTAGCATCCAAATTTCCGAAAGAATGACTCTTTCCTGGTGGTCTGCACCGTGTACTGATTGAATATCCTTGCCTACAGTTTATAGTGTATGTGTGTTATTCTAGTTTCTCCTCTTGGGATGTGGCGACGGTTTTGATGTCTTGTTTTTCTGAATCTATGCAGGATTTTGGCAAATCGTCAGTCTGCTGCACGTTCTAAGGAGCGAAAAGCCCGATATATAATTGAACTTGAACGAAAAGTTCAGACCCTTCAAACCGAAGCAACTACTCTTTCTGCACAGCTCACATTATTCCAGGTTTGTAATGGTTGATGTTTTCTTGTTGTTAAGTTGATTTTCAATGAAACGTTCTTTGGTAGCATCATAGCAGAGGGCAGCTCGATATTGTTCTCTTCCATAGTTGCATTAACCTCTAAAGTTAGAGTTTAGTGTTGGTGAAATATTTGTGTGCCTGAGCAAAGAAACTAATTGTTGAGGAACCAACTCTGTACTTCTATTTGAGTTGTCAAGGATGATAAAAGTTGGTGCATTTGCAATGTATATACCACGCGAATGCTCAAGTTTCTGCCTTTTAGGCGAGTTATGTGGTTGATGACATACTAAAGTAGCTGTTAGGGATGTACTTATGTATATATACCACTAATATAAGGAAGAAATATGCTACCTGATAGCACCTAACTTAATTAGCCGCTGTATCCGATTGTAGTTTGCATCATGTCATTAAGTAAGAGGCAGGAAGATTCTAAATATATGTGCCACGTGTAGGCAAATGTTCGCATTCCTTCTGCCTCCTTATTTGTGTCTGAGCTACAAAATACAATCAAACACTACCGGTGATCCCACCAGAAAATTAAGTCATTCTTCACCTTTGCATCATCACATCTTCATGGTATCCCAAGTGCTGCCAGTCTTCACATCGCGGCTGCCAGTCTGTACCATAGACGATTAAATTCACTTAATTGGGTGATACAACCATATCATCCTTGTACAAAACGACGTGTAAGGTCCTATACAGGTTTTGTTATCTTGTGCACCCATGCGTAAGATAACACCCAATGATTAAGGAGAAAGTGACCATGCAATAGCATTAGGAGAGATACTATTGGTTGTTCACTTGTTCCAATGCCAATCATTGGGTGTTATCTTGTGCACGGGTGCACAAGATAACAAAGCCCTAACACATGCAATGCATTGCCAGGCTGTAGTGGTAGAGTTCTACCAGTTTCAGTATATTTTTCATATGTGAGTTCATGATCCATCTCTTAACTTAATAGTAAGTAAGGCGCAGTTATACTGGCTTTCTTCATTATATTCATGGTCTTACTCCGTCTTTCTTCTCTTCTTCTGTTTAGAGAGATACCACAGGTCTGACTACTGAAAACACAGAGCTAAAGCTTCGGTTACAAGCCATGGAGCAGCAAGCTCAGTTGCGTGATGGTGAGTGTCTTTGTTTCAACAATATTCATAAATAATGTATATCCTGTTATTTCTCATAAAAGCATCTGTACTAGGTAGCTATGTCTGGATTTAATTCACTTGATTTATTTTAGATTAATAGAAGCTTATTCAGATATTATTAAGATCTATGTGGTGCAACATAAAAATGAATCAAGGGTGGATATGTAATGAGGATAAATACTTCATGTGGAGTAGTAGACCTTTGTTGATGAAATTACAATATTTAAAACGTCAAGACCGCGAAAGCTTAGTGGCTTAAAGGCCTTCAGCTTTAATTTAAATTTTGAACCCAGTTTTGATGGAATTACAAGTTCAGAAATTAGAACCATAAGATTTCAGATGAGGATGATGATCTGTATTATTGAGGACATCAATCACATGCCCTCAGCTCATCTCCTGGTGGTCCAACAAAGATCTTAATTGACATCTTACCTGCATATATTAGGTTCTTATGTTGTACCTCAAAATTCGATTAAGAACCAATCTTTGCATTGCTTATAGGTTTTGCTGTATAATTTTCCAATGGAACATTACGTTTTCTCTTCTTTCTCATATTTGGCTAACCATGGGTGATCTGTGGTACTGTTAAGGGTTTACTGAGCATAGATGGACTCACTTGTTTTTATAAAAGTTACATTGGAAGTCCTATTCATTTCATCTTTATGGTACTGATAATGCTTGCAGCTCTGAACGAGGCACTAAAGCAAGAACTTGAGAGGCTCAAGGTTGCAACTGGGGAAGCGGTGAACAACAACGAAACTTTCAACTTGGGGATGCACTATATGCCATATAATTCATCTTCATCATCCTTCTTTTCGCTTTCCCAGCAGCAGCAACAACATCAGCAACAACAACACCAACAGCAACAAGGAGCAGGTGGTGGTGGTGGTCACAACGATAGCAGAGCTTACCAGACCATGCAGTTGCCACAGTTCCATCCATCTCAATCTAACATGCAAGGTCACCACCCTATGTTTTCTGCCCGTGCTCAAGCTCTCTCCGAAATGATGCAACAAGACCAGATTGGCCGGTTTCAGGGACTTGATATAAGTAATAATGGCAGGGGAACTAGTATTGTGAAGTCTGAAGGCCCCTCAATTTCTGCCAGTGAAAGCAGCACTACATTGTAAAAACCGGCTTGGCTTCCCACTGCTGACAAAACCTACGTATGGCCCACCCTGCCCACCAAATTGCTAGTTTGTTTATAGACTGACATCACCAGTCCCATTCCAATAGGGCTTCTTTCCTCCTTTTCTTCATCAGGTACTATAATACTTCAATTTTTTTATTTTATTGGCCATCTTTTTAATGCTTGTCTATTCTTAGGGTTAATTCATTTAAGTTTTCGGATAAAGTGCTGAATATTTGGTTGCAATTTTCTTCCACGTTTCTTTTTCTTCTTTTCAATTTTTTGGGTGTGCTGTAATTTGGGAAACAGAAGGATGTTTTTCCCGAAAGTGTTAAAATTAGTGGGATTGTATCTTTTTCATACAACTCATCTGTAACTTCTCCATCTGATACTGTTGTAACTCTGATTTCTTTAACTTCCATTTCTTTTGAATGACTCTCAGTGTCTCTCAGATGATCCTTCCCTAAACCATTTATTGTTATTAAATAGCTCACATAAATAGCTCTTTTTTAGTCAACACTAAAACTGAGTGGTCTCCAAAGCAATTTTTGAGTTGCTCTTGTTTGTTTGCTCGGAACTTCCTTAGCTAACAAATCAAAGACAGGATCTATGCTGCTCATGAGCCAAAGCACCGGCCACTTGGCTTCCCTCCATGTAAACAAAAGGAAAATTTACATCATTTTAAGTGAAAGTAACTCTGAGTACAAAAACCAACTGGCATTAACCCAGTTGACCAGGGGTTGGGCAAAAAAAAAACTCGAGTACTGTTATAAATATGTAATTATGTTAAGAATATTTAGGGTGGATCTCGTTTATTATTGGGAAATAGAAATCTTTCTCTATACAATACGTAATCAGCACACTCTACACCGAGTGTTTCTCTAAACTTAAAGAAGAAAAAGCGTTTTGAGATTTTTGATTTTGTTTTTTCTCTAGGCCGCATAAGATGGCACCATAAAACAGGGAAGCTTTCGGTCTAATCTCTATTTTGTTTTACATATTCAATCATAACGTGATATGATTTATTTAGTTCTAACATCGACTTCTGTTCATATTTTGCATGTACCCACTCATCTCGATCGGATACTTTAAGGAATAAATCATCTGATGTTTGTGGTTAGTGGATTAGTGCTTCCGTCAGCATCAACAGAGCCTTTTGCAGGCAGCCATGGCGGTAACTAATAACAAGAGATTTTTTTTTTTTTTTTTTTAAATTTCTGTTTTATGTGATTAAATATAGAGTTTTTCTTTGTTTAATGACTAACATTAATGGTCGATACTCAACACGCACCGTCGTGTATTCCCCCATATGATGGGTTTTATATAACTATGCAACGCTAATTACGAGAATATGAAGTGGTTATTCTCATTTTTTTGCTTCTTTTGGGTGCAATTAAAATTCATTGGTTAGTCCTAAAAGACACGGTCTATATGGGACGTGGGTGATCAATTTTTCCGAAAAGTTTGATCTCCTTTCTTCTCTAATTTTTTTTCATAGAGAAAGAAAGAAAAAAATCCATCACAAGATGGTTTACAATCTCTATTCCTTCAATGAAATTGTAATCACCAAAAATTGGTGGTATCACAATCTAATTACCTTTACGACAATTAATCACGTGCATGGTTGAAAAACCTACGGCCAATTCAATTTGGTATCTTTGTCCGTTAGATAAGGATCATGTGACTTATTCCTATGATTTCTATTTTTTAACAAGAAATCACTTATCCACCATAAAATGGATTTCCCCATTGCGATGACCAAAAGGACAATATCTTTTTATTTTGTCGATACAATATTGTTAATCGTACAAACCAAGTAATATTTGGTTTTCTCAGTCATTCTTATAAGATGAGAAAATAGATTGGCAATTTTATTTTATTTATTTGGTTTTGCATTTTCGTCTATTATTAAAGAATGACTATGGTCCATCAAAACAAACCTTTACAATAAAATATGGTTTTATTTAATAATAATAAATCATTGGTTTCTATTTCTTACAAGAAACCGTTCATCAACCAAAAAGCAGATTTTTTTCTCTTCCCTAAAAAACATATAACGATTATAGCTTCATTTTTTTTTTAAAGAAGCGTTTTCTCTATTTCATTCATTCATTCATTAAAGGATGAAATAGCGTTATTATTGGTTAAGCCAATTGCAAATGTTAATTTAACGGGGAATTGCTGTATTTCTGAGAGATATTTAGCAATTTTAATTTTTCCTCGTGGTAATAATCTCCAAAATTCGGATTGTTCCACTTGTAGTTGGAATATGGATGAACACAAAAGATCAAAGGGTGCGCACCCGGCTTGTTAGCCTATATTATTAGTCCTTGTAGTGACTAAATTGATCTTGAATTTATTTTTTATTTTTGAAAAAGAAAGTGTCCATTTTTAAAACATTATCTCGTTGGCATTAGAGATCATGGAATCATTTGGAGATTTATTTACATATTTATATGTTTTTTGTTGTAACCATTAATGACAATTTTTATGGACAACTTTTATGTTAGATTTGTATGTCAAATAGACTACAATTTTTAAGGACAATTTTATGGATGTTGAAGCCATTATCTACAGTCCAACTGGTATTCTTAAAATCCAGAATATATTATGAGTATATGTCCTCGAATTAATCGGATAATACTTTACATTTTTTCTTTTCTTTTATGAGATTAAATATTTCCGCCATAATCAGGGGGAGAGTATACACTATCAGAAGTTTGTGTTAATTAACTTAAATGTTATATCAATTACTCCTCCCAAATCCAAAGTCTTTTCCAGTAGCAAGTACCGGGTCGACTAGAGAATATCTCCAAAAAATATAACATAGTTTTTACGCCGGCTTGTCCAACCTTGCACAACTTGCACTACGGCAAGCAAATATCAATTACTCCTCCCATCACGATTAAATCGATAAAGGCTGTCATTATACAATTGGCGTGAAATGTCTCATTTGCTTTTATATAAGCTTTTTCCTTTAAAAGGAAAATTCAATCACATCTAGCTAATTAAGTAGCATTTCATCAGAGGCTACTGGTAGTGCTCCAATTGAATGTACTGAAATACGATTCACATTCTCAAAATTCATATCTCCTCATTTAAATAATAGGAGATTATAACGCCCGTGGGCACTAGTACCAGTAAATTTTGAATTTTTAAAAGTATGCATACATTTGGGAATTATGTGGGATCGTAGTAAGCAATAAATTGTCGAATATTCATTTATATTAGCTTTCGAAATAATAAATACTGGTGGTTGTGAACCCTGACATCTGCAGAGGATTATCGACATATGTGATTGGTTGGCATGCAATCCATATTAGATTGGATTATTATAATTTCTCGATTAACGCAATTTTGGATCCAAGACTTAACACCTTAACATTGCCAAGCCTATTACTTATAGGTTGGTGTAGTCATAACGCGTTATAGGAGAAATATGTTCGTTGTAAAAACGATTTGAGGATTCTATTTTTTCTCAGACCCAAGGATTGATTCAATAAATTTTTGTTTTCCATGTATGATGCTTTTGGCATGGTAGTCCTTGAAGGACTCGCATAGCATTTACACAAGAAATGTGGTTGGGAACATATTTTGGCAGCCACCTGATTTGATTATGTCAGGTCGAATAATCCTCTATGTGTTTTTAGAAATTTGGTACAAAACCAAAAATCTGGATTAATTATTTGATGATATCAGCTTTATAGGTCTCTTGAGGAGTCCTTAAAAACACAAAAATCCACGCTTTAGCAGCATAAGTTCTATTTTCTTTTCTTTCTTAAATCTGCAGTTAGAATTATGCTAGCATAAACTCGTCTTTGAGATAGACTAGAGTTATTATTTTGATGCTTCTTTTTCTGTAAAAAAAAAAAAAACTCATATAGTTGGCTTAGCATCCATAAATCGTCAAAAGTTGTACTCTTTTTCCTTCGTTGCAGGTTTTGTCCCATGTGGTTTTCCTGACAAGGTTTTAACGAGGCAACACCTTGTTGACGTTTAATTTTCTTTCAAAATGTTGATATTTGTGCTCTTTTTCCTTCGGCCAATTTTTTTTTCCCATTTGTTTTACTGGCAAGGTTTTAGTGAGATAATTTAATTCAACATGGTGGTCATCCAAGGGGGAGTTATATAATTTCGGTTATTTGGTGGATTCCCACCATTAACTAGGTCATTTTGTTAGACCAAATCAACATAACAAGCCCTTGGTAATTTGAATGTCATTCCGATCCACATAAAGTATGACCACAAATACAGTTTTGTTCACTTATGATAATTCATCTACATCTCGGCTCTATGTTGAATAAACTACATCAACAACTTTTGCAAATCATCTCGGGAAGCTAGCAATCCATGACACAAGTTCTCAATGTATTGAAGAAGACTGTAGACTCTGCAAAAGTATTATTTGAAGAGAATACTGCTTGTGCAACACAAAAGAAGACTTCGTCAACTATCCGACATCTTCATGAAATCACAGTAGTCTTCTGCATTCAACAAATTCGTTCTTCAAAATTGGAAAGTCTCCATTCAAAGATTTGCATGCCAAGATTTGACTGAAGTATTTATCAGGGGGAGCGCCACCATCAAATTAAGGTGCATTCACTGGACTTTATCGCATTGTACTCTTTTTCCTTCGTCAAGGTTTTGTCCCACTGGGTTTTCCTTGTCAAGGTTTTAACGAGGCAACATTTGCGTGTGCAACACTGTTTCGAGTCTTTACATGCTTATGCAATTTCAGGTTTTTCTCTTTTGAGTTTTCCTGGTCCGTTTGTAATCAGCTTAGACACAATGTCATCAGGGGGAGTGCTACAAACGTGTAATTATGTTAAGAATATCTAGGGTGAATCTCGTTTATTATTGGGATGCCCCTGTGTCTAGCCCTATGAATAGAGGCTCTAATGTTTGTCTAACACACACAGATGAATAGAAATCTTTCTCTACTTCTTCTCCCTATTTTCTGTCTCCTTCTCTATTACAATAAGTACAAGGATAATTCATCATAGAGAAATGATTCTCCTTTCCCCGCAATGCCATAGAACTGTTGGTTCCCTTGAATAGTTGATGACTGAGAGATGGTTTCCTTAAGGTTCCACCTTCTGCAACTGGATTGCCTATTAAGCAATTTCGTTGAATGACTTTTAAGAACAATTGAAAGGAATCAAGTGATTTGACGTGGTTTAAAGTAATTTTTTGTGTGCTACTTTCCGTATAATATTAACTTAGGAATTGAGAATCTTGAGACCAACAGTTATGCTTGTAAAGGTAAACAGATTAGAAGTTACTAGGCAAAAAAGAAGAAGCTCCCCAACACAGAGAGCAGTTTTCTTTGTAATAGAGAAGAGCACTCATGTCATGCTCTCCTCAGGGGTTTGAAAACATAGATGTTATCATACATTCAAAGAATTTCATGGAATTTTCTTGATATCTTCCCATTTTAGTGTCATACCACGACAATTCGTCTGGAATTAAAAAGAGAATTTAACCATCTTATTCAATCGAAATTATGATTTAGTACATGGTTGAACTTATGAAAATTATAGCTTATCCAAAACTCTACTCTAATTCAGTCTGTAAAACTTGCAATTAGCCGCTTTCTACTGCAGGAAGAATCCTATCGCTTCTCACCACATAAACTTCTAGCAGCTTGAAGAGCAAAATATGTAAGAATAATGTCAGCACCAGCGCGTCGGAGACACATCAGTGATTCCATCATTACTTTTTCTTCATCTATCATTTTCAGAGCCCCACCAGCCTTGATCATTGAATACTCACCTGAAACCTGATATGCAGCAATTGGTAGAGGCGAGCTATCGCGGAGAAGTCGCACAATGTCCAAGTATGGAAGACCAGGTTTCACAAGAAGGATATCAGCTCCCTCAGCCTCATCAGCACGAGCCTCAACCAGAGCTTCTCTATAATTTGCTGGGTTCATTTGGTAAGTTTTCTTGTCTCCAAATCGTGGATTCGAGTCCAATGCCTCGCGGAATGGACCATAAAATGCGCTTGCATACTTAGCTGTATAGGACATAATAGACACATCTGGAAAACCTGCAGCATCCAAAGCTTGTCTTAGTGCTCCCACTCGACCATCCATCATGTCACTCGGACTAACTACATCAGCTCCTGCTCGAGCCTGAGCAACAGCTTGTTTGCACAACTGATGAACTGTTTCATCATTCATGATCACTCCATCTTCTCTGACAATGCCATCATGCCCATCCGAGGAGTAAGGATCTAAAGCTACATCTGTGTAAATGACCAAATCAGGGTATTTGTCCTTCAGCAATCGTATGGCTCGTGGCACCAGACCGTTCTCATTGTATGCTTCGTCCCCTGTAGGTGTCTTCAATGCATCAGGCACCTTGGGGAAAAGCACGATACTGTTAACGCCAACATCCCTTGCTTTAGAAACCTCTTCAAGAATACCATGTCTCCATCCAAGCCTGTAACATCCAGGCATGGCTCCTATTGGGGTGTCTTCTTCCCCTTCATGAATGAATAATGGATACACAAAATTTGCAGGACTAAGCTGCGTCTCTTGAAATGCTGCTCTCAGAACAGGTGACTTTCGGTTACGACGAGGACGCTTGTTAAGCGGAAGTAATGAAGCCAAGGGAGTTCCAGCCGGTGCTGCTGGTTTGGGT
Source organism: Papaver atlanticum (assembly GCA_023531105.1). NCBI lineage: Eukaryota > Viridiplantae > Streptophyta > Magnoliopsida > Ranunculales > Papaveraceae > Papaver > Papaver atlanticum. Next base: position 1,091,882 of record JAJJMB010010045.1, on the reverse strand, counting down.
GGGACTGGTGGTGCTTCAGGAGCATTCCCAGCTACAACAGCCGCTTCACATTCCTCGTCAGTTAATCCGAGTTTCTTTAATGGTGCTGCTTCTTTCTCATTACTAGATTTAATAATAAATCGAGGCGATGACCGTACCTTAATCATACCACCGGTATTGAAATAAACTTGATTTGTTCTTCCGTTCAGTTTCAATCCAGTATGAGTTTGAGCTTTTAATTCTCTAATTGTAGCAAAATTACTCGGAGAAACAGAGATCATTGTTGAAGCCATCGATTAGATACTTTAGGATGAGGAACAAATTTGGGTTATCGTTGAAAAATTTCAAGCTATAAGGTTTAGATCTTGAAGCAAAGGTTAAAGAAGACTTGCCTTATCTAGTGAAAATCAGGAAATCTACGCCTACTCTCCAAGAAAAGAAAAGAAAAAAAAGGACACGCAAAACCAGACAGCTTTCAAAGCTCAGCTGGTTAGAGCACCCGATTAATAAGCGGGAGGTCTTGAGTTCAACTCTTAATGAAAGCATTTTTTTTATTTGAGTTCAACTCTCAATCAATAAAAACATTTTTTTTTTCCGAAAGTTGTTTTCATCTGAAAGCATTTTTTCGTTTCATTCATTTTCTGGCGAACGTATTTTTGATGCACTCTCAACAAGTCATCTATTTTTTTGCCAAAGCTTTTTACATCCAATTTTCTTTTTGCTTCCAACTCCGAAAGAAAACATTTTTAGATTTTATTCATTTTCTCGCGAAAGCAATTTTCATCCGCTCTCAATCAAATCATTTATCCGTTTCATCCATTTTTGTGTGAAAGCTTTTTCATCCATTTTTTTGCGAAAGGTTACAGAGGAGCAAACTTCGAGCCCCAAGTTGACAATCATTCTCCTTGCGAAAGCAGTTACAGGGAAGCAACCATCCAGTCCCAAGCTCTCACTGAAAACAAATTCATCATTTTTTTACTCGAAATGTTACAAATGAACAAACTTGTATCCCCAAGTTCATAAAATCATGCATTGATATCAGAAAGTGGTGTCTTTCTCTCGGGAATTATAATTACTTGTCTGGTATTGTGCGAGTTATTTTCTTTATTCTATTCCGATTATTGGGTTCTCCTGATCTTCATCTTTTTTCTTTAAATTAACAATGAACTCATTCATCAACTTTTCAAAAGAAACAAGAACAAGTAAATTTATATAATGCTATCACAAAAGAACCAAATAGCTTTCATAGCTCAGCACTCGCTTAGTAAGCGGGAGGTCTTGTGTTCAACTCTCAATGAAAGCATTTTACATTTCATTTATTGGCGATTTTTTTTTAGTTCTTCCGAAAGTTGTTTTCATCTGAAAGCATTTTATCATTTCATTTATATTTTGGCGAAAGTTTTTTGGAAAAAAAATTGCTCAAGCGGTGCTAGAGCATTTTTGAACTACAGTGGCATGTTCACAGCCATCAGATTCGGTAGATGTGATGTCATCTAACAAATAGATTTAACCATAGTTATGTGAGTTTTATTCCTTATTCTAGATCCACTCTCAATAAGAGCATTTATTCATTTCATCTTTTTTTTTTTTTTGCGATTGCTTCTCTCATCCAATTTTCTTTTTGCTTTCAACTCTGAATGAGAACATTTTTATATTTAATCCACTTTTTGGCAAAAGCTATTTTTATCCGCTCTCAATGAGGTCATCTATTCGTTTTATCCATTTTTTTGTGAAAGCTTTTTCATCCACTTTTTTTGCGAAAGGTTACAGAGAAGCAAACTTCGAGCCCCAAGTTGACAATCATTCTCCTTGTAAAAGCAGTTACAGGGAAGCAACCGTCCAGCTCCAAGCTCTCACTGAAAACAATTCAACATTTTTTTAATCGAAATGTTACAAATGAGCAAACTTGCATCCCCAAGTTCATAAAGTCATGCATTGAAATCAGAAAGTGGTGTCTTTCTCTCTGAAATTGTAATTACTTGCCTGCTATTGTGCCTGTTATCTTTTTTTATTCTATTTTGTCTCCTAATCTGTATCTTTTTTCTCTGATTAACAATGAACTCATTCATCAACTTTTCAAAAACACTAAAATTTGGAAAATTTTACAATTCCCTCCCTAAACTTAAACTTGAGCTGTTATTGGCCATATATCAATTTGAATATACTGTTAAACTCATATTCCAATCATACATACTATCTCAAATTTCGAATTATTTTGCTTACAAGGATGATTGATTATGGTTACTTTCAAAAAAAATTAACCCTACTAAAAACCCTAAATCTATTCATAAGCACAAACTCCAAAATATTTGCCTTTATTGTTGCTTTTATCCTTCTTTCACTTTCCGATGTCAAGCAATTCTCAACTCCAAATTGCCTCTATAACCAAGCATTTCAAAGGTATTAATAGCGTTATACCTCAAAGTAAGATAATTGTATTAGTGGAAGAAATTGATGATACATCTGATATTTAGACGAATAGTCTGCTTGGAAAAATCCTTGCAGATTCTCTGATAAAAGTTCTAGATGTTCAAGAGAATATTTATGATATGTGTAATAGATGGTAGAGTAGAAACCAAAGTAATGAGGAGGAGTCTTTTTATGTTTTAAACTAAGAAGTATAGTAAATAAATAAAGAATTCTGGAAAGAGCACCATGGACCATTATTGACCATCTGCTGGCCTTGAAGAAACAAGATCCTAAAGTACCGTTACAGATATAAAGTTGAGTCATCAAGTTTTTTGTGTGAAGTTTAGGAATCTGCACCTGAAACACCTTGACCGCAAGATTTATGATATTTGGAACAAATATTTGTGGTCCTAAAACTACCATCATAAAGTGGGAAGCGGTATCAAGTTGAAATTGCATTTGATCTGAACAAACCTCTAAAGAGGGGTGCTTAGGTTCATATTATTACAAGGAAAAAATCTTGGTTAAATATCATTTTCAGAAGCAACCCAGAATGATTTGCTCAAAATATTTTGTTACTTGGTTAAAGCGTACCAAGTACACCACCAACTTTTTCATTCGCCAAACTGTATGGAAAAAACTTAATACAATCACAAGTAGGTCAATAGTAAAGACCATTGTGTAAATTTGCGTATAAAGTTTCTCTCATTCTCTTCCACGATCGATATATATGTCCGTATACCTGATTTTGTAGAAGAGTTCTTGGACGATCTCAAAATCAATGTCCAAGATCAATTTAGTATATACTGGAAAATCAATTGATTTTTAACTCACTCATTTGCATCAATACAAACTTTCCCTGCTCTAAACTCAGCAGCATCAGCATCTGTTCCATATACCACCAACACAAAATCCATCTTGATTTCTTTTCAACGTCATCAGTATTTTCATTTTTGGTGGTGCAACTTAAAACAAGAAACATGCATTTAATGGTTGCAGCTTAAAACAAGAAACATCAGTTTCCATTGTATCAATTGAGAAAATCGACCGAGTCAAGCTCTGCAACTTGGCGACTGAATCGGGCAAAAAAATTCTTTTCGATCTCTGGTTTCAGTACTTCACCCTCATAAATTCAGGTGAGGTTTTTCGATTACAGTTACTTATAATTACTTCAGGTGAATAAACGTTCATAATGATATTTTTAGTATTGAAATTTGACTTAAATATGTCGGATAATTCAAAGTTTCAGTCTGAATATGAGATTGCAAAAAATCTCAGATCAGGATATAATTCGGTTCCACCAAATAATTGTGCTACTGTTTTTATTTCTGATGTGGTAATTGATGAAAGTTTAGAGGAATTGAAGTTTAGCTTAATTGGTAGATTGGATCTTGTCAAATTGAAATTGACAGTTGCTGAAGCAAACTTGAGAAAACAATGGAAGCTTAGTGGTAAATGTCAAATTATTCCAATTGGTAGAGGTTTTTTCATTATCAAACTAGAGAATGGTGAGGACATGAAATACATTTATGAAGGTTTCTGGGAGGTTGAAGCTCAAGTTCTTAGATTCAGATATTGGGAGCGAGATTTTAAACATGAACTTCAGAAAACTTCTTCTGCTTTTGTTTGGGTTGTATTCTCAGGACTAAGTATTGAATACTGGAAGGAGAATATACTGATGACAATGGGAAGTGCAATTGGAAGACAAATTCGTGTTGATGATACAACTCTGAAGAAAGAAATTGGGTATTATGTAGCGGTGTAAATTGGGCCGGGCCGGGCATCCCGGCCTAATTATTAAATGGGATGGGATAGGGCGGGCAAGTGCATCTCTTACCCAATAAACTAAAAGGGCCGGGTGGGCAGGGTTATTTATCTACATAAATTACCCGTGGACTGCCCAAGCCTGTTATGTTATTTGGGCTCGGGCGGGTGGGGCCGAACGAGCCTTGAATATTACAAATACATAGTATATTTTAAAAATAAAAAGAAAGTAATAATACACAAGTCATGAGCAATTCAATGAGGTTTAGTCATATTCAAGATGTTCCAATAAATTAGTTCATTCAAATAACTAAAACTTTTAAGGAAAAAAAAACTCCTTTAATGACTCAAAAAAAGTTAACAAACACAAAGATACACACAGTAGATAGGAAAATGCCATATATTTTGTCTAAGATTTTCTCTATATGGTCAGCATATCTAAATCCTATGAAATAAAAGTTGAAAAATGCAGATTAGAACAATGGGGATTGACAGTATCAAGTGTCTATACCGAGTATATTCTAGGATGAAAAAATGAAAACAGCCATTTCGGCTAGGTAAATGGGTAATATTGACGGGCTAACAGGACGAGTAATAATGACGGGCTAATAGGGCGGGTATTGGGCCAGGCAAGGAAATTTTACTTGTGGCCTGCGCCCGCCTTCATATTTAAATGGGTTAGGTCGGGCAAGCCCGTAAAGGATAGCGGGCGCCCATGGGATGCCATGGGACTGGGCGGACGGTACAAGGCCTTGGGCTGTCGGGTAAAATTTACACTCCTAGTATTATGCTAGTATCTTGATTGAAATTGATTTATCAAAAGCAAATCCTAATAAAGTTTGGAATTGAATCTAAATATGGTAAGTTTGAACAGGCAGTTAGAGTATCTAATGTTCCTAAATTCTGTAACCATTGCAAAATGATTGGGCACTATGTAGCAGAATGTAGAATTAAGAGAAGAGAGCAATCACAGAAGGAAAAATCACAGAATGTTCCACCTCAACAACATTGGAGATATACTCCAAAGAAAGTTCCACCTCAAAATACTGTAGGTTTTGATATTTTTCCTCCTCCCCAAAACATCGATAATCTTATTCATGAAGAACAAAGATTACATGAAGAATAATGTACTAATGTTTTGATCCCATTTAGTGGACAACTGGAATCCAATAATGAAGATACTATGGGATTTAATGGTAACTTAGATTCTAATCAAGATTTTCTAAGTCTTACTATTGAGAAGCTGCTAGATGTTGGCAGTAGTATCCCCTCTATACAAACTGTTACTCCAATAGATGACTCTGCTGAAGTGATTACAGCACAGGTTTTATCAAATATTAATTCTAATTTGGAGGAAGGAGAATGGAAAGATGTTTCTGGTAAAGCAGCTAAGGCAAGGAAGCTTAATGTGCAAACAGATGGTACAACTGGTGGTAAGAATTTTGCTTCTCCAAGTAAATTTAATGCTCTGATAGAGGTAACAGGTAAACAAGAACAAGTAATTTCTAAAGTTATCAGTAGACATACCAAAGGAAAAACTGCTCCAAATGTTGTTACTAGAAAGCAATCAAATAATTCAGTTGGTAATAATTCTGTTGTGGGGATCTCTAATGCTTCTCAAACTACTCATTCTCTATGAGAGTTCTATATTGGAATGTCATAGGTTTGAAAAGAATTCAAGCCAAAGACAAACTTAGAAGTTTAGTAAATCAATTTGGTCATTCTCTTTTGTGGATTTGAGAACCTAAAGTAAGGGCATCTAATAGTATTATAAAACAGCTGAAATTATCTGGTATGAACAAAATGATTATTCATAATTCTAGTGATTCTGTAAAGGGTAATATATGGCTTTTTGTCATTCTTCTTTATCTACTCCTTCAGTGGTATCTTCTACGAGACAATCAATAATAGTGAAGGTTGGGGATGTTTTAGTAACAGGAATTCATGCTGCTTACCTTACAATTGAAAGAAGAAGTTTATGGGAGGAGCTGAAATATATTAATAACATGAAATTACCATGGTTGGTGATAGGAGATTTTAATGTGGTACAAACTTGTGATGAAAAAAAAGGTGGCAGGCAACCTCTAAAAGTTTCAATGCAAGATTTCAGGGATTGAATAGAATCTTGTAATCTAATTCAAGCTCCTAGATCTGGAATTCAATTCTCATGGTGTAATAACAGAGTGGGAAATAAGAGAATTTTATGTGACTTGGACAGAGCTTTTTACAATTTACAATGGTTGGATAAATATGATAATTGGTGTTATAAGGTAGGAGTCAGAGGTACATCAGATTATGGTGCATTATTAGGAGGTGTTACTCAGAGTGATAAACCACATAATATCCCATTCAGATATCAACCTGTTTGGACCACTCATCCTGGTTTTCTAAAAATTATTTAAGAGTCATGGGAAGGTGATTGTGATGGAAACCCTGCATTCTGTTTTACTAGTAAACTGAAAAGACTGAAGTGTATTCTTAAAAAATGGAATTGGGAGGTATTTGGGGACTTAAGAGTGAAAGTTAAAACTACAGAGGAGGCAGTACTTGAAGCATCTTTAGAGTCAGATGCTGATCCTGAGAATATTGAACTTTTCAACAAATTAGTCACTGCAAGAGGGATGCATGAAATGGCTTCTCAACAATACAATGAACTAATGAGAAGTAAATCAAGAGTAAAATGGGTGAAGGAGGGTGGATCTAATACTGCTTTCTTTTATGCAAATTTGAGAATTAGAAAAGCACAAAATAATATCACTGAACTATAAACTCCATAGGGTAATTTGGTAACAACATAAGATCAAATTGCAGACATTTTAGTCAAACATTATCACAAGAAGTTTGAGGTGAAAAATGTTAACTTTGAAGAGGAGATTTTTGAGGCTATACCAAAAATCTTAAATGATGATGATAATACATTTTTGGATGTTTTGCCTAGTCAAGAAGAAATTAGAGCTGCAGTTTTTGCAATGGATCCAAATAGTGCTCCAGGCCCAGATGGCTTTCCAGGGAGCTTTTATAGATATGCATAGGATGTGGTGGGATCTGAGCTAATGAAAGCAATACAGTTTTGTTGGAGAAATAGATTCATTCCCAAAGGTTTTAACTCTAATTTCTTATTTCTTCTACCAAAAATTCAAGGAGCCAAGAAAGCTGAACACTTTAGACCTATTGGTTTAGAAAATTTCAATTTCAAAATCATCACTAGAATCATAACTACAAGAATCAGCACTGTACTTAGTAGAATGATATCTGAGCAACAGGGTGCCTTTATCAAAGGAAGAAGCATTCATGAGAAAATTGTTTTGGCATCTGAGTTAGTGAATGAATTGGATATAAAGAGGAGAGGTGGAAATGTGGGACTCAAAATTGACATCACTCAAGCTTATGATTCATTGAGCTGGGAGTTCTTGTTTGAGGTGCTTAGAAGATTTGGATTCTCTGAAATTGGTATTCAATGGTTAAGGAAATTTTTTGAGTCAGCAAGAATTTCTGTTCTTATTAATGGAGTACCATGTGGTTTCTTTGAAGTAGGGAAGGGGCTGAGACAAGGTGACCTTCTGTCACCAATCATGTTTGTGCTTGCTGAAGAGGTACTGAGCAGAAATATTACCAAACTAGTACAGATAGGTAAAATTCAACCAATAGTGAATAGAGGTGGATGTCTACCTACTCATTTGATGTTTGCTGATGACATCTTCATTTTTTGTAATGGGAACAAAAGAACTTTGGAGAGTTTGATGGATTTGTTATGGAAATATCAGGTATCTTCTTGTCAAGAAGTAAATAAAGCAAAAAGCAAATGTTTTGTTGGGGGAGTGCCTTCAAAATGTTAACATGACATTGCAGAAATGTCAGTCTATAAATGGCCCAAGAATGTTATAAAAGTGTGTGAAAGAATTATAAGGAATTTTTTATGGTCTGGTGACCCATCTGTGAAGAAACTTGTTACTGTTAAATGGGATAAAATAAATGCCCCAATTGGATAAGGTGGATTAGGCTTAAGAAGACTTGAAGTTATCAATAAAGCACTATTAATGAAGTTACTCTGGAAAATAGAGAATGAGGATGTGGAATGGACTTTATTTATGAGAGCCAAATATAAAGATAAAAAAGGAGAGTGGATAAAATATCATAAACAATCCTCAATTTGTCCAAGACTTAAATGGGTGATTACTGAAGTACAAGAAGGTAGTAGGTGGATTGTAGGAGATGGGACAAGCATCTCAGTATGGAGTGACAAATGGGTGAAAGAATATGCTTTGATTGATATGCATACTGAAGATGACTATATTTTGCAAAATAGTGAAATGAAAGTCAAAGACTTAATTCAAAATGGTGAATGGTGCATCCCTGAAGAAATGTGGCATTATTTTGATGTTGCAGAATTGCCAGTTTTGGTGGGGGGAAAAGATAAAAGAATATGGGCCAAAGATAGAGTTGGAACTTTCTCTGTATCAAATGCTGCTCAAATGATCAGAAAAAAGTATGATGTAGTTTCATGGACTCAGCAGGTATGGCAACCTTGTATTCACCCTTACACATCTACAAATTTATGGAAAATACTAAGGGGTGCTTGTGCAACTGAAGAAGCAGTAAGGAAAAAAGGCTTCTCCACAGTCTCTAAATACTTTTTGTCTGGTAAAGATCAGGATACAATGGAACATATTTTATGGCATTGTGAATTCAGTGAAAATGTATGGCATTGGCTGAGTAGTATTTTTCATTATCCCAGTCCCATAAGTTTTGAGGAAATATTGTCTTTTGCTAAAGGGAAAAGTCTTGCAATCAAGGAGGTATGGTATATCTGTGCTTTCAATATCATGGTTGAGTTGTGGTTTACAAGAAATTCAGTGATTTATGAAGATGCAACTCCATCTGTGGACAAGCTTAAAATGAGAATCACAAGGTGTGCAAAGGAAGGAAGTTTTAGAATGAAGGGCAAAAGGTGGGGAACAATGTGTGATTTGCATCTACTGTTATTCTTTGGAGTCTCACAAATTCAAGTCCATGAAACCATAGTGAAACAAGTATTCTTTAAATACCCTGCTCAGAATCAAATCCTGATATGATGTGATGGGACCTCCAAAGGTAATCCATGACTAGCAGGAATTGGATTTATTGCAAGAAATCAATATGGAGATTACATGGGAGCAGCTTCAGGTGGTTTGGGAATTGCAACAAATTACCTGGCAGAAGTCATGGCATTGATTGTTGCTGGTGAGTGGGCTATCACAAAACAATTGGTAAATGTATGTTTTAATTTGGATTCAAAAGCTGTGATGCTGGCTTTCATGAACAACAAGATTCCTTGGATAGTATTGAACATATGGATCAAGATTAAGATGAGCATTCCTGCAATATCATTCAGGCACTCATATAGAGAGATTAATTTCTCAGCGGACAAAATTTCTAAGGGAGGAGTATTGCTCTGTAGAGGAGAGGTACAATATTATGAAGAAAGCCTCGGTGGCTAGGGAAACTGGAGAATGAAGAGGATTTGTACTTCATATTTTAAATGATTCTGTTTTTACTTTTAGTGTTCTGCAGTTTTTGTGTTACAGGTCTTGGCTGTTTTTTGTATTTGTAGTTGGGCTTATGTTATGGGCTCAACTCCATTTTTGCTTTGCCTGAGTCTGGGCTTTTTGTATCTGTAAATTGAAATCAGTTTAGTAATAAAATTCATGATTAAGCAAAAAAAAAGTATGTACTGGAAATGTACAAGATCTGAATCCCAATAAACAAGAGACTTGTAATATATATTTCAATATACGAATTCAGCAAGAACAAGTCTTTTAGGATCTCAATTAATTTGGGATTGAAGACTATCTAGATTGATAACGTACAACTTGTGATATTCTGATTATAAAGATAAACAATATAATTCGGAAAATAACACAAGACACCATAATTTTGTTAAATAGGACTGCAGATGCAAAAAGACCCCGAGAACTAAGGTCACAAGTTACCTTGGGATCCAAGGTATAACCGATCACAAGATTAATTGGGAAGTTAGTTGTAATCGGTCACAAGCTACCTTTGGAAATCAAGGTGTAACCGGTCACAAGCTACTTCGGGAAGCAAGGTGTAACCTGTCACAAGCTACTTTGTGGAGCAAGGTATAACCGATTACAACCTATCTTGGGAATCATGTTATATCCGGTCACAACATATTATGGAGTGATGGTATAATCGGTTCCATGAGCAAAACCAAGTTTCCATGGTTCACATGTTTCTTCATGATGTGTGTGAATTAGGGTTTTGGATTTGCTAAGATGAGAAGCTTCTAGATGTCGACATTATTTGAACATGTACATAACTCTTGTCATTAATTTTTCAAAGATATTCCTTGATACTCAGGTGATCCCATACCGAAAAATTGAAAAACATTTAATTATGAATTTCATAATATATGTTTTAATTACCAGCGATTAAAGCATATCCTATGGAAATTATTATTAGTCAATAAGCTACACTAATAATCGAAGTTCTCTATGAGATTTTTCGGAAATATGGTTTGGTATTTAAGTGGAAAATATTATTAGTCAATAAGCTACACTAATAATCGAAGTTCTCTATGAGATTTTTCGGAAATATGGTTTGGTATTTAAGTGGAAATAGGAAAACCGAAATCAGGTACTTTAATGTGAATATCTTGAGAATATTTTCGGTTTTGAAATTTCCGTGTTGTCCAAACAACCTTGGTCTACAAATAGTTGAGTTTGCATTTCTTGCAAACTATCCTAAGAGCCAGGAAAACTTTATTCGTGTAGTTTCTGGTGGAGCTGTCTATTCAGAGCGGAAAGTACCCTAATTAGGCGAAATATCTTACGACCGCTCCTTTAAAGACTTCTGTGGGATCAAGAAGCTCTACGAGTACCGTTGGTGTGAAACTAGATAATTTCATTGTTATTTTAGTTTTCGATTATTGATTTTATTGACTAACGGTTGTTGTAACTTTGATTGCACCTAGTTTGATTATTCTTGAGAGCATTGTCTTCTGACATAAGGGTCACTCAAACTAGATCAAAGTATCGACGGGATCTTTAGAACCATATTTAGATCTAAAGACATCTTGTGATAATCCATTGTTAACAGACTTCGTTCTGTGGGTGATTGATCACAAGAGGATTCAAGTTGTGTTGTGCATGTATTGAAGGCAATAGAAGATTTAAAGACGAAGAAGAATTCTTATTAGTTTTCGTATCTTGTGGATTTAGTGCACAAACCTTGATCGGCTGGGATCCAACTAGAATCGTGTTTATCTTTGATAGACTTGTTACGTGAGATCAGCATTACCTTATAGTTTCTCTTTGAGTTATATATCAATTGATTGCAAATCTAGAATTTGATTATTTCGGTAATCAAAGTTTAGATTGATCTAACCAGACAAAGGAGTTTATTAGTTTAAACGGGAGAGCCTTTATCAACAACTCACATATCTTTATAGCAAAGATGATTAGAGTGGTTACCAAACAGATTCTTCCTTTGCTGTTTGGAATACGATCCAAAGGACTTGCTATTCACGTGCGTTGAGAGGCGCAAGGATACTAATGAAACTAAGTAGCTAGGGGCAGTCTACTTGGTCTCAACTATACAAAGTTGGTATTAGATTTTGTATAACGGTTTAGTTCTCAGAGTACTCAAAACTGGACTAGGTCCCAGGGTTTTTCTGCATTTGCGGTTTCCTCGTTAACAAAATATTGTTGTGTCATTTACTTTGTTTTCCGCATTATAATTGTTATTATAATTAAGTAAATTAATCACACTTGGTCTCAACTATACAAAATTGGTATTAGATTTTGTATATCGGCTTTATTCTAAGAGTATTTAAAACTAGACTAGGTCCCAGGGTTTTTCTGCATTTTCGGTTTCATCGTTAACAAAATCTTGATGTATCATTTACTTTGTTTTCCGCATTATAATTGTTATAATAATTAAGTAAATTACACACGTACGTTAACTCCATATCACTTGATATTGATCCTATAGAGTTTCGGTTTAATATCGTACATATTATCAATTGAACACTTCGTTGTCGTATCATCTCGATCTTGAATCCATAGTCAATTACACAAGTGATCTTGTTGTTGTATTGTCTCGATCTCGTATCCATAGACAATGACATGAAGTGTGTACCGAAGTTGTTGTATAGTCTCGACTTTCTCCATAGACGATCACACTTGGTAAAGGACTTATAGGTTGAAAAATAAAAGATGGTGGTGTATTTGGGTACCCTCGTATTTTCAATTGGTATCAGAGAGGGCAAACACGAAAAGATCTAACAATCTGTGTTTGGTGCGATCCAACCTATAATACATGATTCGAAATAGGAAAAATAAATATAAACTTATAAATGACTCAGTTAGCATACATCAAGGTTTTAAGAATAATCTCTCAAAAAGGGTCAATGGAAATTGGTCTAGTAATTCTTTCTTGAAATCAAGTACAAAGTCTATGACTAATAAACACTTGATTAAGAATCATGCTGATAATAAGAAAAGAATGCATCAAAAACATAAGGTACAAGTACCTGATTCAAAATCGGTTTTGGATCCGATTCCAATTACTGGTAAAAACACTTTTGTTACTACATCGAAGTGTAAGGAAGATTTAAATTCACCATATTATTTTAATTCTGACTGGATTGCAAAGGTTTTTCAATAAAGTCAGAACTTTTTCAGAAGCAGGAAAATCCATTGATTGTCTAGAAGATGTCTTAGAACTTATTGTTCAACTGAATGTAAGAATTTGTGAAACAAAGCGAGAAATACTTGGCCTCTAAAATAATCTGGCATATTATTCGGAACATAAATTAGCTTTGTGTAAAGAAGTGAATCAAAAAACTTCAGAGTGTGAAAGTCTTACACAATCTCTAGATTATCACAAGTAAGGAATAAAATTCTTGAAAGAGAAATTCTTACAGAGTCATGTCAAGATGTATGCTTTTGAAAATCTTTAGAAATACATTTTCAACAAGGTTTTGATACCTTAAAAAGACATATCATAAGTCTTGACTCAAAGATCTCTGCTATTTGTAAAATTTCAGATCTAGACAACGTGGGTTCGAATAAAAGTGAAATACCATCCTGGGCTCATAAGGTGATCAAGAATATATCGTCTCTCAATGATCATGATAAGAAGGATGTATAAATCTCTTTAGAAACCCGTACAAGGACTCAAGATCACGTCTTAAAGATAAAACGAAAGATGTTGCTCCAAAGGTACTTGGTGAGGAAGGTTCCTCTCACCCCAGCACTTAAAAATGTTGGAAAGTGCATCCTTATAATGTCCAATCTTTTGATGTAAGGAAGAACAAGTATTTGGGCATCTAGGATCCTGTTAAAATCTCTTATTCAACATAGAGAGAAATACACAATCTACTTGAAGAAATCTATAATAAATTTTTCTATGTAGAAAAGTTGTCTTACAATAACTTGTGTAAACAGGATGAGTTTTCTTGTCTAAGTATTTTTACTGCATGATTTTGAAGATTGATTCTTTTCCGATAAGATCTTTAGGATTGTTGATGGTGGTTTTTTGACAAGGGAAAAACTTGTAAAAATCGCCTTTGAACCTATATCAGACACATATCTATAATTATATATGTACTAGGGCTTCACCAAGCTGAACTCGTGGTATTCTATATATGTTTATAAATATGTATGAATTCCTGACCCGACATCAGAATTATAGATTCATACCTCTACATTATAGTCTGCAAGAGAATTGGGAATGCGTATCCATCCAATGGCTATACTGACCTTGAATATGCCTGCAAGATTTTAGAGCTTCACTCGGCAGAACTCTCTTTATTTTATGCACGGCCATACAAATTATCATGTATTAATCAGTGTATACTGATGGTACAATTTATAAATATTCAGAATGAGCTACTACACTATTTTGAATAAAACTACTATTAAAAGCATACTATTTAGTACGAAATCATATTGAACATTACTTCGAGTCGCAAAACTTCCACGGCTGAATTCCTTGAACATGTTCTATATGCTACAAAGAGAGTTTCGACGCCAACATGGTCGCGCCTCATAGCCAGACCACCATTGGTGCGCCTCATAGCCAGGCCGCCATGGCTAGCATAACTGTGTTCATGGCCAGGTCACCTGTGTCATGGCCACGACTACCTAATTCCTCAGCCAATCCAATGTTCGTGGCCATGACCACATTCCGTCCCACCAAAGTTTGTGATTGCAGCCACGAACCAACACGGATAAATCTCCTAACATCCCATGTCCATGCTAATTAGGTCGTACCCCGCGCCACGACTCGGCTAACTACCAACTAGGTCGTGCTCTGCGCCACGACTCGGCCATCTATCAATTAGGTCGTGCCCCGGCCACTATTTGGCTATATATTAGCTAGGATGCGCCACAACCTGGCTAGCTAGGTTGTGCCCCGCGCCACGACTTGGCTAGCTATCAATTGGTGCCCCGCGTTACCAAACTTTTCAAGCCACTTTGGCCAACTTTCCGCCTTAGCCAAATTAGTCGTGCCTTCCAGACCATGTCTATTGCTACGACACCTTTGCGTATTATTATGGCTAGCATAATCAAATATGTCACAAATACGACATATGCCAAAAATATGCTATATGCCACAAAATACGCCATATGCTACTAACACGCCACAAATACGCCATGAGCATATTAAGTGGCTAGGGGCATGTTTACAATGCCATACGGCAAACTTCTTATTAGTTACACATGTCCTTACAGCCGAGTTATCTCTTCAATCTATGTCACTTCGACAAGGTCTGGATAGCTTAGGATATAATTCAGTTAAGTGAGATCGGCAACACCTTATAGTTTCTCTTTCAGATCTATATTGATTGATTGCAAATCTAGAGTTTGATTATTTCGGTAATCAAAGTAATTTAGATTGATCTAACCATACAAAGGAGTTTATTAGTTTAAATGGAAGAGCATTTGTCAACATCTCACATATCTTTATAGCAAAGATTGATTAGAGTGGTTACCAAACAGATTCTTCCTTTGCTGTTTGGAATACGATCCAAAAGACTTGCTATTCACGTGCATGATTCTCGAAGTTGAAGATGCAGGGATACTGAGGAAACTAAGTAGCTAGGGGTAGTCTACTTGGTCTCAACTATATAAAGTTGGTATTAGATTTTGTATAGCGGCTTAATTCTGAGAGTATTCAAAACTGGACTAGGTACCGGGGATTTCTGCATTTGCGGTTTCGTCATTAACAAAATCTTGTTGTGTCATTTACTTTGTTTTCCGCATTATAATTTTTATTATAATTAAGTAAATTACACACGTACGTTAACTCCATATCACTTGATATTGATCCTATAGAGTTTGGGTTTAATACCCTACCTATTATCAAGTGAACACTTCGTTTTTGTATCGTCTCGGTCTAAAATCGATGGTCAATCACACAAGTGATCTTGTTGTTGTATTGTATCGATCTCGTATCCATAGACGATCATACGAAGTGTGTACCGAAGTTGTTGTATTATCTCGACTCTGTCTATAGTCGATCACAATTGGTAAAGGACTTATAGGTTGAAAATAAAAGATTGTGGTGTATTTGGGCACCCTCGTCTTTTCAATCCAAGCTAATTTTGTCTTCATATCAGGTATCGGATCTTTATTGTTGATTTTTGCTACTGACTGTGACAAGTTTGACCATACATGTTTTCGAATAAAAATTTGGTGGTGTACTTGGTACCCCCTCTTTTTAAATTAATACCTATACTTTTCCAACATATAGTTCTTCTTTATTATTCAGCAAGTTCAGATGTATTTCCAATGAAGATAATAAAGAATTATTAGTTTTACCTGATTATGAGGAAATTTGTGAAACTCTTATATCTATGGAACCCCGGACTTCACAAGGACTAGATGACTTTGCTCCAGGGTTCTATCAAAATTAATGGCAAGTGGTTAAAGATGATGTCTGTAAGATGGTTAAGGATTTTTTCTATTTAGGATTCATTTTTGAACATCTAAAATAACACTAGGTTTAGGCTCGTACCAGAAAATAAGACCCCTCGTATACCTGAAGATTTCAGGCATATTGCTTTTGGATATTAATTGTAAGCTTAATTCTAAGACCATTGTTAGAAGGATAAGGAAGCATATTGAGAATATTATTTTACTAACGCAAGCAGCTTATATACATGGAGAATTAATTTATGAAGATATTATAATGTTGCAGGAAATATCTCAATGCATTAGAAACAAAAAGGTTACCTAGCTTTGAATACAAATATTTCAAAAGCTTTAGACAGACTTAAATGGTTTTTTATCATTGGTGTGCTCAAGAAATTTGGGTTTACTGATAAATGGTGTCATATATACATCAATGTATTAGTATTATTCAGATTGAAGTAATGTCGAATAGGTTACTATGCAAACCTTTCAAGCCAATCAGAGGAATCATGTAGGGAGATCCTCTTTCTCCATATCTTTTTAATATTTCAATGAAGTCCTCTTGTAGATACTTAGCACATTGTGAGCTTAATATGAAGTTGACATGTATAAATATTGCAACATCTGCTATTAAATCAACCATATGATATTTGCAGATTATTGTTTACCCTTCTATAAGGCCAATATGACTCAGACAAGAAACTTATTTGAAGCCAAAAGATACTCAGTAAGTGTTCAGGTCAAGTTATATATGTTAGTATATTTATTGTTTATTTCTGCAAGGACCATGGATCCTTCAGTATGTCATGATATTGATGGTATTCTTTAGGTGAATAAAATGAAAGGCAAATGGACATGAATGATAATTACTTTAAGTTATCCTCTATTTTTTTCATCAGCAAGAACAAGAAGATTCCTTTCTCTATTTTAGTTAACAAAATGGAATAGAGGCAAGCAAAGTGGAAATCATCCAATTTTTCTTAGGTTGGAAGTGGAGTGATGATAATAAAATGTATTAGTCTCAATACATCATATGGTTTCTTTCAAGTTACGCCAAACTCTACTATCTAAAGTATGAAATCTGCTCAACAAATATTATGGAGAAATAATAATAAAGGTGTTCACTATATTTCTTAGATAAAGGTTTGAAATCATAAGAAGGCTGAGGGTTTTGGGTTTCAGAGATCTTCACAACCAAAAGAGCTCTCTGAGCAAAATCTGCATGGAGACCATATATGTACTAGGTATGAAGTGGTATGGGCTAAACCATTAACAACTAGGTACTTCATCCTTTTAATAATATTCTTGGTCTTGGAAGAGTATCCACTCAGAGATGCAGTTGTTAAGGATAACAGCGCATGGAAACCAGGAAACGGGATGAAAATTAAAATTTGGAAGCATGTGTAAATTCCTGGTTTAAATTCTCCCCATTGCCTAGAAATAATGCAAGTAACCCATATAACTGTAATAATGTGAATCAACCAAAATCAACTTTATATTACCAACAATGACAATTGGAATGTGAATCTTCAGCAAGATCTTTTCCCTCCCGAAACAGTAAGACTGATTAGTAATATCTTTATTCATTTTTAGCTATAAGATACTCTAAACTGGAAATCAAATAAGAATGAGAAATTTTAAGTGAAGTTTGCATACGTGAAGCTTTGTGAAGAACAATAATCTCCACAAACTACAGTCACTATGAAAATGATCTGGACTCAATTACGGAGATTACCAATCATACCAAGAATAAAACACTTCTTATGACAGTGTTAAAAAAATATCCTCTGAATCAGAAAAACCATGATTCTAAGAGATATTAATCATGAATATCCTTTCAACGGCTCCATTGTTGGATCTGGCTCTCATCTTATCTTGCAGTGCAGTTTCTCCAAATCCATTTGGATTGCCATCACTAATAGCCACAATTTTCCAGCAATTGAGTCTGCACCATAATATTTTAAGTTGGTTTGAAGGAAGTTCTTAGGAAACTTCAACACAACTAAAAATTGGTACTAAAGTTATTGTAGCTTGGGAGATTTGTGTAGAAAGATGTGCTAAAGAGTTTTAAAACACTTAGCTCAATCCTCAATTTCCGGTTATAATAATTTACTCTTTGATGCAGGAAAATAATATAGCTCGGACTAACAGATTTTCTAGTCTCCTCGCTGACAGGAAAAAACTAATATTGCTTGGTTTCCTCCTGTTCAAGGAACACTAACAATTTTTTGCGATGGTTCTTTTATGAACTTAACCAAAAATAGAGGTGTTGGTCTAATATTACGAAATTTTAAAGGCAAATGCAAAGAAGCAAAATGTCTCTTCGCCAATGGAGCAGTAAATTCTGAACATGTGGAACGACTTGCGTTATTAGAAGCAGTTAAGTGGGCTATCAGTTTGAAGATAGAGAAGCCCAACTTTGAATCAGATTCTAAGCATATTGTTGACACTGTAACCAAAGGGTAGTCTGATATCACCTCGAAAAATTTATTATCTCATAAAAAAATATCAAAATATACTTTTAAACAGTCTAGAAACTTGAAATATTGTTCCGTTCCGGAAGACATGAATAAAATAACAAATATTTTATTTAAGACCCCTAAAATTGTAGATAGTGGAATTTTAACTCATTTAATTTCGTTCATTCTTAACTTTTGGAAGACTCAAACGGTGCAATCGTGAATTTCTTTTTCGTATAAAAAAGAAATAGAAAATTTTGCTCTAGGTAAAAAGTGAAAAACTTACGTGAAAGCCACCATAGAAGTTTTAGTTATTTTAATTGGAAATGCCTATTAGGAAGAGCCATAGAACCATCCCATTTGATGGGGATTTCCTAAGTACTTACTTTCTTTAGACTAGGTCTAGTGGAGATTTCCAAAACCTTCCCAATCAGAAAAACTATAGCCTTAAGGGGTTGTCCCCGCTCACCTTGCCTATCCTTTAGAAAACCCAGCGGGAAGAGCTTGCGAACGGACAATCATTGTCCATTTTGAAAAAGTGAAAAACGGACAATAGTTGTCAGTTCTACTCTTAAAAACCTTATAACTAAGAGCAGTTCCTATGGAATGAACAAACTCAAAGTTTGTTCATTTTGCTCCCACTATGGACTCAACAAACATGAAAAATGGATGTTCAAACCAACAAATCTGTACATTTGTTCATTGAGTTAAAACAGGTAGCGCGCGCTAGATTATAGGCCGGGCGGGCTTGCCTCAAGCGCTGGCGCTTGAGCCAACAGCGCTGCGTTTGTCTCTCCGTCGCCAGTTGTTACTTCACACGCCAGCGGTTTTGGTTATAGCGCCAACGGCTGAATCTGGACGGCTGAAAAATCTTGTTATCTAACGGCTATAATTTTTGAGTTCTATAAATACTCTCCATTTCAACTCCAAATTCGCATTCACACATCTAGTCTTCTTTACTCTTCTCTGAGCTTACAAAAATTCTTCCACTTCAACAAAATTTTCAATTCTTGAACATGTCTCGGCCCTTGTTAGTTCGGCGCGCTCCGTATACTAAAGAAGAAGGTGAATTTATTTATAGAAACTATGTTTTTTTATTTACTCAGCCTGCTTCAGCAAACTATCCGTGTGTGAATTTCTTGGCGGTTATTCACGACGGGTTCTGCAGTGACACCCGTAATCCGAGTCGTCGTGCTATATGCGACATAGAAAATCGTTTTCGTACAATTAAGAAAGAAGTAAGTGAGTTTGTGGCTTTAACCATACAAGCCAATCGATATAGACTGAGAGGTGAAACTGATGCTGAGATGGTAACAAGATCTTTGGCTGAATGGCGAAGATGGAAAAATATGGCTTTTCCTTTCGAAAAATGTTTCGAAATCCTTAAGGTGTTGAACAGTGTCAACCTCTTCTTTGAAGCTAATGTAGTCCGTCGTAATTCAGTGAAGCTAATGTAAAACGCTTAGTTTTAAACATATTTAATTTTATTTAATTAAGACCATCGTACATTTAAAACTAAAATTACAAATGTAGCAGAATTAAAAATTACAATCTCTCTAACGTCGCTCATCGCTAGCTCCCCCATTGTTATTTTCTGGAGTCCAGAATTCTGCAAGACCTGGGGATATACCCGGTTCTTCCCCACTTGCCAACATATTAAATAAATTTCCATATGTTGATAAACTTGGGGATAAACCTGGTTGACCAACATTAGGCGATTGGAAAGCATTAGGCGATTGTTGGAAAGCACTCGGTGCACTCGGTCCTCCAAGCATATAAGATGTTTGTGGTTGTGGTGGTGGTGGTGTATAGCAATCATTTGGGTTGTAGGGCGAGAATGATGATGAAATGCGCCTAGGATCTAGCCGCAATACTTGAGGTTGAGATACAGTCACAGTTTGTGGTGAAGAAGTATTGTGTCGTATGTGTGGGTAAGAAGTTTTGTGCCGTATGTGTGGTGAAGAAGAACTTTGTCGTACTTGTGTTTCTCCCACCACTGTTTCATCACTATTGTGTCATGATCTGTTGCTCCTGGTGGAATCGGAAGACTGTGACCGCCGCTCATCATCATTTAAAGTTGGACTCAATCCAAACATTGTGTTCTCGTGCCATTTCCGACACACATCCAAGTGTGTAGCCCCCATTTGCCGAGTCAGCCAATGCAAATCGTTCAGTTGGCTCCTCAACTCTCCCTCACTGGCAGTCACATTATTGTAAGGATAATCACGTTCCATACCTTGAGAAACAATGGGGATCGTGGTTGTCTCACCTTGTGAAGTTATACTTGGCATCTCCTAAAGAATTTCGGGGAAATTTGACGAAGATGATGAAGAACTTGCACCCGTGGTGGGGTAAGTCATAAAGCATGGCTCTTTTGGAGGTGGATGGCTAGGAACGATATTTGCATCATGGGACAGGCGTGATAACGCTGGAAGATCAGACCAATTGATGTGGGTGTTGTGTGTCCCAATTACAGGATGCGAAATCTTCTCGTACCATTTGACATACTCCGCTTCACTAATAGTCATCTTTGTATTTAGTTCATACCTCGCCCAATTGGTTCTTCTCAGCCGTTCAAAATCTGATCCAGAGGTTTGCATCTGTTATGGCGGGTTAATTGCAATTGCATATATACCTTGCATTTGGTACTGCAGTCTTTCTCCCAGGTAGCAAACCCCTCTATCCAATGGTGGAGTGTAAAAAACAACTCTACGCAGAGAATAATTAGGAATACTTTGTCCAACATCGTCATCATACTGGGGAAAATCAATGTAAGGGTGAACAACAACGTTGTTGTGGCTGAGTCATCTGATGAAACCTCTGAACAAAACTGGAACCCGAGATGTCGTTGCCAGTACCCTTCGCTAAGTTGGTCGAGATGTACACATTCATCATTGGAAATCTTTGGGTATCGTCTTTAAGAATTGGTTTACTAACACGGAAGTAGGTATACCACCAATACTGCAGATTACTCCATAATTTTAGTATTTTGACTTAATCTACATTTGCTCATAAAAATTATTTAAATTTTAAAATAATAATTTTGATATTTACCTCTATGATGCCCCAGAAACCAGTGAAGTTATCTCCGCCCATGGAGGCATAGCCCACAATACAATTCTGCTAAAATTGCAGATCCCCAGTCATAATCTGGTTCTTTGTCAAGATCTTCTAACGCTTGAAGCCAACCAACACGAGCAACAGAAGTTGAGTTTGGAAATAATGTCTGACCCAGTACCCATAAGATAAACATCCTTTCGAGTTCAGGATGGTCATCTACATGCTCTGTGTTTCTCGGTTGGTTAAGAAAAAACTTCAACGCTGAACATTTAATCCCACCTCCTTTCAATTGTTTATAATCTTCAGATATTTCTGAATCTATAAACGAGGAAAAAGCGTCTCCCATTTACTATTTGATATCCATTCGTCTTGGTTGAACGGTGGCGGCTTTCCTATTCGACTTGGGATCCCACAAATGAAATACAAATCAAGGGGCGTAATTCCTAATTACAAGTATAATATCAACTATGATTAATTCTTTTGATTATTTAATAATTATTTAAAAAATATAATTTAAGTTAAGTTAAACAAGCTTACCAATTTCAAAATCAATGAAATGGAATGTGTGAGTCGTCGCCCACCACCTTTCTACCACTATTGTCGGAATTTTGTTGTTGTGTCTTCTAGGCTTCACACTATAAAGCGCACGCCAGGGATATCTGTCAACCCTTTCTCGGACTTGAGGGGGTAAAACTTCATAAATAGCCTTTAAGTCTGAAAATCCACCTCTCATATAAAAATAATCATCAGACCGATCTTGATGCCCCGACACATGACCTTGGACTACTGATGGACCAACAACGACACTCGGCGCAGCAAACTCTGCTTCCCGATTTTGAGAAAAATCTACACCTGTGGCAGGTCGCGGTGCCGGTTCATTTCTTTGATTTCTTTTCTTCTTTACACTATTGACCGCTTTTCTTAATAAGTTGCTCATATTGTATTAGAATTTTTTGGTTTAGAAGAAGGAAATGGTAGTGGTGTGCCTGAAAATGAACTCAGTTTAATCCAATTTATAGGTTGTGAAATATGGAGAATTATGGCCGTTGGAGATATGAACGTTGGAGATTTTAAATCTCACGCCCGCGTTTTTCGGACAAACGCGCGTTGATAGCACCAACGCCCGAGTTTTTCCTTCCAATGCCAGTGTTTGTATTCCTAACGCCCGCGCTTTTTCTTTAAACTCCAGCATTTGTCTCTGGCACGCACGCTTGGTTATCTAACGCCCAGTGTTTTACCATAGTGGAAAAGCCAATTTGGCCATTCACCTGGCTCAACAAAAAAATGAATTTGGCCATTGCCATAGGAATTGCCCTAAATAGGGTCAAGTGTGATTTTAGCATAAAAACCGCCTTAAGTTATAGAATACAACTAATCGTCGTCCGTTTTTGAGTAAACATTTTGTAACTTAGTGGACCAGTAGAGAAATAAGTGGGATTTTGGTTAAATTTTATATAACTTAGAAATTGATGGACCCAACAAACTAGATAACGGACAATTATTATTCGATTTTCCCTTAAAATCGGAAATAACTATCGGGACTAGGCCCTTCCGATTATTGAGAATGGCTTGCAAAGAGCTACCAGACCCGTCTTTGGTGTTTAGTTGTAGTTGTATAATAACTTCTTGTAACTAGTCTGTTATCTGTCGCCCGTTATACTGGTCTCAAGTGACTCTCACCCAAGAACATCACTGCTCAGTTGTCACTTCTTGTAACCAGGACACGACGTCATCCTATCCTATGATTTTAGCAATCCAAAACAGCTAGATTAGGAGATTTATGGGCCCAACAAATCATCTTTCCCTTTAAAACGGACGATCTAAGATCATTTGGAGTTGTGATCTCCTCTTTAATTCCTCTCCATATGCGCCACGTGTAGATAGATACTCGGAGATTGCATTTCTTGAAGAAAACAATTAAAACCTAAGATGGTCCACGCACAATTAGATTAGATCGTTAATATCTCCGCCACACGACCATCGGATGGATCGCAATCAGTCAAATCCCATATCTTTGACTTAAATTAAATTAGGATATTTTTCTACTTGAATGTCCGATTTGCTCCTGCAATTTTCAAAATTTTACAGAAAAATACCACACATATTCACCTGATTTGTGCGTGAGTGAGTGTCTGTGGACAACCTGGAATAGAGTAGTGGATCATGATCTTTCAAATGCAAATGGTGTAATTTTCTTAGTTAGTACTTGGTAGGTACTTGGCAGTTAGTAGCACGAATCATGCATTCTTCTTCCTGATAATCTTCATTTTCCATGTAAAATGTGTGTGTTTCTTAACAGGAGGCTGATTATAATAAGGACCAATTAAGAATCCCCGTCGTCAAGATTGGCATTTACCCACTCCTAAAAAGGAAAACCAAGAAAGACTTAAAAAACGACGAAAGAAGGCCGTTTCCGGTTTGTTTTGTTATAAAACTGTTTTCTTTTTTCTTTTCGAGATGTTTGACTGAAGACTGACACTGTGACACCCACCTTCTACTACATCTCTCTCTCCCTCTGAGTCTATCTCTCTCCTCTTGATTTCAGTCTTCTTCAGTCCTCTCACAAAACCCACCTTCGGCATTCATTCATTGACTTGTTTTTAGTTAGGGTTTCACTCCACTTTTTTCTTCTCTCTATACATTTAAAAAAAAAAACATGTTTTGAATGCTCATTTTCAGAAGATTTCAGATCGTTTTCTTAGACCTGTTGCAATCATTTACTTCTCTCCTTTCTTTGGAACTAGATCGCTGCTGGTAAGTACAGTTTATCTGCAATTTTAAGGTTTCCATTCTTTTTGTTATTTTTTTAGCTTGTCAGTTGAAGTTCTTCATTTTAGTAAGTTTCAATTTTATGTGATTTTTTTTGCATTTTGTTTTTTCCATACAGAAATCGGAGGTTAGTATTAGATTTTGAATGATTTGGGGTTTTGGTACTTCTTGTTTGTATTTGGGGAAAAAATACCAGATCTTTGTTGAATTTACTGTTGTTTAGATTCTGGGGTGCAATGAAATATGGTGTAGTTTCTTTGGGTATTTTGCAGCTATTACTTAATTCTTTTCTTTATTTTGGTGCATCATAGTTGATTTTTTGTCATATATGGTGAACATTTGTTTTAGTAATTTGACATAATTTTTTTGTTAGTTCAAGCTGGGGTTTAGGTCAAGTTAGATTGCCTAGAATCTTCATTTTTAGGTAAATGTTGTTGATAATTTTCATCGGCAATGAGATAGAAGAGCTAAGTAAGCATGATAAGTAGGTCCATTTGAATTTTCTTAACTTTTGTCTGTGCATGTTGCTTGACAATATTATAATTACCAATCTTCTGAAGCTTGAGAATTTATATATTTTTGGTTAAGTATTGGAGGTTCGAGTTCTTATACTCTTCGTTTCTTTAGTGCAGGAAGAAATCGAAGTTAGTTTCGTTAGAAGAATTGAATTATAAGACATGGGGTGCTTCCCAGGTTTAAAGGGTAAAAAGAAAAAGTCTGAGTCGGTTGTTCATCCAAAGCTCGTACACCCTCAGGAGAGTACACCTACAGTACTCCCTGAACCTCAGAAACAAAGTTTTTCTCTGCAATCTGCTCCTCCAAGTTTCAGAGACAAAGTAAAAACTGTTCAAATCATTAATAGACTCGCTAATAATAGAACACGGGCATTATCGGCTCCATCAAGCATAAACATGCCAGAGCAGGATAAAGTGTTACCAAATGAATGTGAAGAGCAGGAGACGAAGGTTCGCGGTGGATTAATTAAGGATCATTTAGGTCCACAACCTCTTCCTCTTCCGGCTCCTCAGAGTGGAGTGATGTTGAAGAGTGTAGGAAGTTTTAAATCTGGTAATGCAAGTGCTCCTCTTTTGGTCACTCCTGGTCCTTTACCATTGCCTCGTTTAGTTGGTGTTCGCAACTTTTCTTATGATGAGATTGCAGCTGCT
The DNA here is from genome assembly GCA_023531105.1 of Papaver atlanticum. Classification (NCBI taxonomy): domain Eukaryota; kingdom Viridiplantae; phylum Streptophyta; class Magnoliopsida; order Ranunculales; family Papaveraceae; genus Papaver; species Papaver atlanticum. Next base: position 1,066,355 of record JAJJMB010010045.1, on the reverse strand, counting down.
TGTCACCAATTCTCACCTGATCGATGCATGTCTGAGTGTCTTTCATCTGTAATTTACAAAGCATCTTTTGGAGATGATTTCTCTGGTTCAAAGAAACTCGAAGCCACCGTAACCCGCCTTCTTCCATCTTCTCAGGTAGCAATTCTCTCTTCCGATTGCTACATGATTTTCATGGTTTTATTATGATATTATTATTTTGAGAATTTCCATATGTACCAAAAAAATCTCTCCTAATTATTGAAACAGATGTCTTGGGTTGTACTGCTATTTAAAAATCTTCAATCTTCTTGAGCTGGATTTTGTAGGCTTAGTAAAATATGACCGTGTACTCCGCAGGGTCATTTGATGTAGTTGACCTTTTGTGTCTCTGTCTCATCAATAGCATGGTTGAGCCTCCAGGATTTGTTAAATGCTGGTTTACAAATTCCAGCCAAACTTTCATACTGATGTTTATCGTTGAGTTAGTATTTTAGGTTTTTGTGCCATCCATGCTGGTGTTGAAGCATTATACCTGTGAATGCATTTACTTTACACAAAGATTGAAAGTTCGCAAGCTCTATATTGTGAAGTATTTGGAGTGTGTAGTTAAAGTTGCTGATGGTTCTCAACTTAATAAATATGCCTTGCTAAACACATTAAATATCAAATTAGGAACCTTAACTGACAACCCCCAAATTTGGAAAGAAAAAAATACAAAAGTCGCAAGTTCCTAATCCAGCTCGTGTATATTATTGCAGGGATTCAAGGAGTTCTTTAACGAGGTCAACGTAATTGCTTCTTTGCAACATCCACAGCTTTGTAAGCTGCTAGGTTACCATGCTCGTGAAGGTTCCGAACCACGGATGTTGATATATGAAAGGCTCTTCCATGGAAGCTTAGATACATTGCTGTATGGGAGATCGGATGGGCCTCCAATTGACTGGAATAGCCGAATGAAGGTTGCTCTTTGTGCAGCACAAGGTCTGGCCTTTTTGCATGAAGAAGGTCCTTTCCAGGTACATACACACACTTTACTATAACTCTCTACCTGAAATAGTTCATTCTTGCTGCTACAAGGTTACCGGTTTAATGATCTATACTGTGAAGTATCCGGAGTCTGTATTTAAAGTTGTTGACGGTTTTCAACTCAATAAATTTCTTGCTAAACATTGGTTACTATCAGCATATCAATAGATTAAATTTGTCCTTTTCACAGGCAATGTACAATGAGTTCTCAACTGCCAACATTCAGATAGACAAGGACTTCAGTGCCAAGCTTTCCGGTTATGGTTGTGTGAGCCCAAATCCTGAAATATTAGATACATCCGCGGTAAGCTCCAGAACCAACTTTCATGCTCCGGTGATAATTTTCTTTAAACAGTTCCTAGAGTTGATCCTCGTGAAACCCCTAACTTTTTTTGAGTCATTTGGTTAATTAGACTTTCTCTTATGTGCTATCCAGGCAGTGGCAAATCTTTCAGTGGAAACGTTAGAGAGAGGACTACTTACTCCTAAGAGCAATGTTTGGAGTTTCGGGATTGTTTTGCTTGAATTACTCACTGGGCGGAAAAATCTGGACAATCGCCATCCAAAAGAAGAGAGGGACTTGGTAAAGTGGAGCCGACCTTTCTTAGCTGATGATTCTCGTTTAGCTTTGATAATGGATCCACGGTTAAAAGGTCGATTCCCTCCAAAAGCATCCAGAACTGTTGCGGACATTGCTCTAAGATGCCTTCAAAAGGATTCCTTAGAAAGACCCACCATGAGAACAATTGTCGAGTCTCTACATAACATCCAAGATATGAAACACTCATGCAGGTTTCCCCTCCAAGAACCAACAGCAATTGCAGGAAAAAATATGTCCAGGTCTCCAAGTCTAAATGGGGTCATGACTAAAGCACCAAGGATAAGTTTCCCTCCAAGCCCACCTCTTAGATCCGGATCATCAATTTCTTTCCTCAGGCAGCCGTCGATGCCCATGTTACGTCCTCGACAATCATGTTCATCTATAGTGTCACTGCAAGAGATTAATGGGAACCAGGAAATTCGAAAATCTAGGTCCACAACAGCTAGAAGGATTGTTGGAGTTGAAGGGTTTTGATTGTAAATGACACATTCTTTCTAGACGTTTTTGTTCTTTGTCAACATCTGCTTTGCTTGTTGTTGCCCTTTTTAAGATTAGTGCATAGAAGCTGAGTTGTAGGTCTTCGATACTTCCATCCCACCTGAAAACGGGTGTGAAAAAAAGAAAGAAAGAAAAGAAGGAAACTGATGGGGGTTTTGTATATAAAGAACTGATGAGTGTATTTTAAGCAATGTATCAATCTTCTGCTGTACTAAACGTTTCATGTGAATAAAAATAACAAAGAAGATTTTGTTAACTTATTTTAGATCTATTTTTCAGACATTACAGATCTCTACACTGATATATCTCCTCCATAAAATGTTTAAAAACAAGCTCGAAGGAGCTCAAAAGGTTCATAGTTCATGCTACAAGCAGCAAGTTATATAGTAAAATACATGGATATAGTTATTTAACCAATTTTTAAGAACAAATAATTTCAGATTATAGTAGCAACTAACAGCTAACATTATGTAGATGATTGAAATTGTTGATAATGAAAAGCAGAAGGCAACTCAATAGAATACCGAGCTTTAGAATGGAATATGGTGATGGGTAGGGGTATAAGAAGCAGAAAATGGAGAACCCATGACAAAAGAAGGAGGGTTACTAGCAACATATGCAGCCGCCCTAACGGGACTTGGACTTCTTGATACCCTTGGTTTTGTTGCTGACGTCATCATGCTATTGCTATTGATATCATGCCCTTCTCCTCCATGTTCCCTCCGGTGATGATCTCCGTTCCTCCTAGGTCCTTTCTCTGCCCATATCAACTCTTGTTGTTTGACGGTTCTTGAATACCCGGCGCAACATCCTATCTCTCCCGCTTTTTGTATATACCTGTCAGCAAAAATACAAAGACATAATGTTGTTTAGATAAGTACAAAAAGAAAGCAACAATAATAACCAGAACAAAAATGAGGACGGCAAATGTTTCATCAGCAAACTATAGAGACGACAAAACATACAAACTAAACATGAAAATTAATACGCCCAAAATTTCTAGCGAGCCAACTAAATCGTATTATTACGAAGTCACCCATCAGGCATCAGTGAACCCCCAAAATTGCTTCAAAACTGTCAAAGCCGACCCATAAATCCATGAATGGTCTCATAACTCATAAGCACCATTTGACAAAGGGTTCAAGAGCATACATATCCATACACTGAAAACATAAAAAATAATAATATACCTTTGGCTAAACCTTCTACCAAGACATTCTACACACTTTCTTCCTTCTGTCATGTCTCCCATTCCAATATTTTTGCACCGTCTGCAATAAACTCTTCCACAGACCTGCATTTCAATCATTAAGATGTATAAATGTAATCTCTTTTAACGTAAAAAAAATGTAAAAAAAATGAAAAATGAAACAAGTTAACATATTATGTTAGTAAACGTGACGTAGAACCGATTTAAAGCTCTGGTTCAATTCGGCAGTGAAACCAGGACTGAAGGTAGAAAAAAAAGCAAAAAAATAAAAATAAAATCGTGGGGACAAACGATGAATATATACAAGGTCAAATTTAGAAGATTTTAAGTTTGGCTTTGGGAGCCAGTTGCCTTTTTGTTCCACAAGGACAAATTTAAAACATTTTTCATATCTGGCTCCGCATTAGTTCAAATGAATCAGTTAGTCAAGTTTCGGCATATTACCAGACATCGGTTTCGGAAGACATAGATATATGTGCTGCAAATGGTGCAAATGTTCGAGTGAGGGATTCCGGCTCTTTTTCTTCCACCTCTCTCTGCAAAGGTACTCCTTGCACATATACTACCATCGTCGTACATGAAGCTACTTTCCAACGATCGCATGTCATTGTTCTTGGTAGTACTGGTGTCTTGGACTGTATGATTAAGAAAAGGATTTCCTTGGTAATAACGGTGATCAGTTCCTCCATGTCGGTGACGATCTCTAGGTGATGTGTACTTAATGTCTCCTTCAATACGGTGGTCTCCATATTCCTTAGAAGCTTGTAAACCCATTATGAATGCGAAGCTAGGTGATTTCGCAATACCTAATGCTACGTTGCCACTGGTCACATGAACTTCCTGAATCGGCTCTATACTTGGTTGTTTTCTTTCTGTTACACCACTTTGTTGTTTTAACTTAACCAAATCTTCGAATGTAAGATTCACAGATTCATCAGGAATTCCAAGATAAAGTTCTTCAAGTTCTCTCCTCGCATTTACTAATGTGGCTTTTTTGTCTCCCATTTGTTGATTAAGCTAATAAATCAAGTAATATAAGCTACTAATCTTTTTCTTTGAAGGTTTAATGTGGCTACTAATACGACGTACTAATCTTTCATAAAAATGAAAAGAAAAAACAGTTTGGTTTTTATAAAAGAAAGGGTTGCATGTAGAGCCAAAGACTGATGAAATAAGCCAAGATTTTGTGTCGATCAATCTAAGGTAATGAAACTTGGTTCACACGTACAAGGAAGATACGGTCATAAAAAAATCAAAAATGAAATGACAAAATAAGATTCATTTTGTTATTTATCGAGAAAATGTGACCGGCCTTACTAATTAAGAATGAATTATCTGTGAACAAAGAATAAGTTAATAGATATGCTAATGTTCCGTGAACACGGTTTAGACAAAAATAAAATAAAAATTGTTAGAAACTATCTAGACTGTTTTATTATTTTATTTAACACTTGTTGTATGGATTTTAAAGTTACGTGCACAGTTTAGAACATGGCCTAGTGTCATTAGCTTTTTATACAGCAGAGGAGTAGGAGAGGCAATTATTTGAGTATCTACCGTTGTTTCAATCAGGGCTGGTATGTTGGACTATGCAAATAGTTGGGATTTTATTCCCAACTTTATGCTGCCACCAAATTCCGGATTTTATTAATTCTAGAGTCACTTCCACCCAAATTACGAAGCGTATCATTTTTCCTGAATAGAGATAAATGTGCGCCTTAAAAACTCTGAGAAATTGAGCTTTGGACCTTTAGCTTAATATTGTAACACCAAAAAAAAATTTTGGCTACAACAAGCAGAGATGGAGAATTATAACAACAACAAGAGACTTTTCAACTTTACACCCATCAAAAAACTTAAAATTACAAAGGAAGCAACTATTTTCAAATTCGGATTCACACTACACCATCATTATTCCTCTTGGCTTGGATCGTCATTCACAGAAGGCTGTCCTTCATCACCACCCTCAATCTCCCTTTCTTGCACTAAAGCAATGTCATTTTCATCAGGAGTTGACGGTCTTAGTCCTTCATGATTATCCTCCCCAATAACTTCGTGGGGTGGTACAGTAGCGGCTGCGCCATGAGAACTAGAGCTTCCTTGGTGATTCTCCCATGCCAAGCTTGTCAGACCATTCTGCTTTAAGTAAGTCTCTAGTGGAAGACTTGCCTCCTGAAGAAGAGTCATCATGCTAACACCTAGTGCTGATGGCGTGCCTCTCCGCAGAAGTTCTAACCGATCACGATCAGGATCACAGTTCAAATCTATCTGAACCATAGCAGTGTCAGTGGTTTGATAATTAAATAAATTTCTACTCCGACCATCTTTAGATTCTGTAGATCGTGGCCTTGTTTCTTCACCATCGGGAGGCAACATTCTACACTTTGACCCACCTTCTTCTATTGCATCCCTGTTAGAACCTATTGATATGTTGATTTTCTTTTGAGCCATTTCTCCTTCAAGTTCCTGACGTTTCTTCTTGCGCATCATGAGAGTTTCAAAGCGTCGTCTCACTGTCATGCACACATTGCAATTGCAAGTGGGCTTATGCTTTGGGCCTTTCCCACTAGGAGGCTGTATGCACACGATGCACGAGCATCCAGGACGATGTCGAGGGTGTCTGGTGGTAGTGGCAACAGAAGGAATTTCAGGATCAACGGTACTATCTCCAAGAGCTGCAACACTAGCCAGAGCATCTAGGGCAGAAGGTTCACGCTCTAGTGTTGGTCTACGGTTAGCTGTTACTCTCCGTTTCTTGATATCTGGTGCAACAGGCATATATCAAAATTCATGAAGGCATTGCATGGTTCAATGATGTGGTAATCACAACCACGATAGAAGACAGTGAAATGATAAAGCGTGAACGTTTTATGTAGGATGACGACAAAATGACGAGACAGTTCAATGATGTGGTAATCACAACCACGACAGAAAACGGTGAAATGATAAAGCGTGAAAGTTTTATGTAGGATGACGACAAAATGACGAGACAAATGGAGATGACTAGGCTGTTAGACTAGGAAAAAATGATAATATTTCAAATTGTATATAAGAGGCAGTACAACTACCAACTTCTCCCAAAGCTCGAATTTGTAGAGAGATGCTAGTTTATTTATGCAAATACAGGGTCGGGTCCACTGTTTTCGATACTTCCCTAGAATCCCTACAGCTTTAGCACATAGTTCGTCCTCTGCTCAAATGCCATGTGACTACCAACTTGTCAAAAAGCTCTAAGTAATATAAGGGCCTTTTAATCATGTGCATTCTATGCTTACCTTCTAGTAAAATCATGGTTTAGGTTACAGGTTAGTATGGAAGCTAGAACTGAGGAAAAATCTATCTATTATATTGAAAGCTATGAAAACACTAATACACAAGTTGCGTCATACCCATGTTCATTCTAAGAAAATTGTCCAGCTCTTTTCGGCTCAGTTCATCTGGTACCGAACACGAACTCCTACAATCGTTTGAAAATAATATCAGAAAGGAAAGATAAACTTTAAGCATGTCCTCCTCCAATGAAGAAAATCATTTATCGTAACCCTTGCTACGCACCTTTCTGGATCCCAAGCATTATCAGCACATGTCCACTTAGAAGGGAGAAGAACATCTGCTGGCAATTTTCGCCACCTGGAACAACTATCACACTGAACCCATTGATCTTGACCCCTGGAAAACCAAGTTCATCAAATCAGATAATCAAGTTTGAGCATCCAAGCCTTAAGGATTTGAGCTTGCTTAAAAAGGAGGAAATGACATCAACACATAAAAGAATTTCTCCCAGAATCACAGACTTATACAGAATGTTCATACTTTAACATTACAAGACCGCGATCAAGCAGCAGGTATTTAACAGTAACTAGAAGAAAGGAAGCCAGCCAAATTGTTATTTCTTTCAGAGAAAAGAAAAACGTCAAATGACTCTCTGGTAAATAGAAAATTAGTTCACTCGTAATTACTAATTAGTAATACAACTATTCAATCGAGTCTAATATTAGATATAATTTTATATTTGAATAATTAAAGCACCTCCTGTCAAGACCTAGAATAGGAAGTCTAACAGTGACAATGGCCAATAAAGTTGGCCATCCTGTACTTCAATATTGCATGTTTATCATATGGAATTAAGATAATGATAACTCATCCATAGCCCCACTGGCAGAAAAATCGTGTGTCAGAGCCATACTAGCACCAGCAGCAGCCAAAAGGTTCTAGCACGTGAGACTTCTCCACCCAATTATACGGTGGGTAAACAAACTTAGCCTCACCACACACACACACACACGAAAAAGCCAGATATCTGCCAGGAAGCACTGGCCAGAAATCAAAATATGTGCCACGTCCACACCTTTATAAGCCAAAATGCACATGATGCCTTATAGCCCCCAACAAACAGCATATAAACTGGCTGTTAAACGGTCATACTAAAGTGAGATTGACCTTTCATGATCTTGGTCACCAACCTATAAGTGAAAACCTTAGTCTTGCAGTGCAAATAAGCGCAGAATAGGAAGCTGCTTGGCAGAACAGGGGATTCTGACCAACAAAGTGACAACGAACACAACCATGTGTATAAAACAAGGCAGGACACTGTAAACGCGAAAGTAAAATGGAAACAGCACGAACAGGTGCAACCTGGCTGCTGATAATGGGCTGCACAAACTATACTAGAATGGAACCAAAAATTGTTAGGTGTTAACCTCTCTGCTGATATGTGCTGCGCCAACAATACTAGAAATGGAACCAAGACCTACAGATGCTAACCTGTCTGCTGATAATGTGCTGGACCAACTAGCTACTCTTCCTCGCATGACAAGTACTATAAAATTAATCCAGTAACTTTTTTATTTACTTTGTGCCTGTGGATGTTATCTTCTAGACTTCAACACCAAGCCCTTCAAGGATATCTAGAACCTAGCTCTATTGTCTGACTTGGATATTTGTAGAAAGAAAGAGCAAGCGAATCAGAAGAAAAGGTTGACCACCTTGCCACATTGGAATTACTACTGCATAAGGGTTGCTCCATATACGATTTGGCAAAATTTACCACTCATCAGAAAGATAATATTTGTACAGGTGCAATTGAAAAAATAGTACAAAATAAATATATACATACCCAGATGATCGTGCTGTAAAAATTGTCTTCTTCCCAAAAACTGGAGGTTCCTACATTGAAAAAATAAATAAAATAAATAATCAATGTGCTGGTACCGAACTAATTACCTCGGGCAATAAGAACCGAGATTTTTTTTTTGCAAAATCACATCTAAGGTTTCTTGACGGAACAGTAGCTATGTTGGCTGACTATAGTTCAGATAAGTGAAAAGGAAAATAGTGATCTACAATATACAAGAATTTAACAAAACTAAACACATAAGAAAAAATAAATACAAGAAATGAAACATGAAACTAAACCAGTTTAACATCTACTACGGAGATTTTCCAAAAGAACCTTGCAGAAGTGAAATATCAGAAACGTCAATTAAGCAAAAGTATTTATCCCAGGTGCATTTGGTTTTGGTTTTGGGTAAACTCAGAAATGGCCCGTGGATTTACCGAAATCTCAATAATGCTACATACATGAAAAAAGTGACTGATTTTGGGTAAGCGTTTAGATAAGAGAAGTTTTGATTACAGTCTGAGTACCAGTAAAATCATTTATATTACAGTGAATTTGTAAGTGGAGGTTAACTGGCAATAAAAAGTATCTATACAAATATAAACCTATTAGATTACTATCAATTTTTAGAAACATTGACTGGATGAGATGAGTTTTACACTACTGTAAGTTTCTTGGATAACCATCACTTGTGCACTGTCATGCACCACCTATTATTCAACTTTTCTCAGGTAGGATATTTCTACAAAGTCTAAGACAAGTTAGACAACGGTGATTCAATGACTCATTCACTGAACAAAAGAATCTTTTCTTATCAAATCCTAATAAACTAACTCAAGAGACGTATCCTTTCTATACCAATCACTAATCAAGAGAGGAATCATGCTGGACTACTCTTCGGACACTAGAGAGTAAGCTAAAGCAGGAAATGGTGAAATGAATTACTGAAAGGGAGAAAAACATATAAGGCAAAAGTCATTATGAGTTTAACCAACACTATGACATAACAAAATTATAACAAAAATGTTTGCAGAAGTATTTGGAAACTTCTATTCTGATACTTACTTCATATTCTTCAAACTCATGGTCCTCAATTTTGACTACGCTAGGTTTGACAGTAGGGGGAGGGCGAAGCAAATCCTGTGCCTCCTCCCATGTCAGCTTCAGCTCAAGAGCATCTTCGGTGTCCATGAGCAACCTCTTACCTTTGGATCCAATTTTACGACTTCTCTGAACAAACAATGGTTGCTGCATCGGCAAACCCTCGCCTGGCCAGCCTCCAGTGTCTTCATTTTTATGCCAGCTAATATCTCCATTGCCTATATTCAAGTCTGATAGAGCACTTAGTTGTGGATCCACATATCCCTTTGATGACCGATTGCGGTTTGAATAACCACTTACTATAGGTCGGTTCCCACCAGCACCAGAAAAGGGTAGTATGCCACTAGACATGACACACATTTGGTTCTCCTGTTGAATTATCAATAGTAAGACGAATCTTAAAGTTAGTATCCCTTCTGGGCGAACAAAAAACTCAATCTAGAGTGTGGTGGCTGTGTGCAGAGATAAAATATGAAACATGCCCTAAGATGAATACCTGCATTACAGGGCTTGAGGTCTTCCGAAAGCCCATGAGGAGTTTTCCTTCAGGATCTATGCGACTGAAAGTAACTGCAGGTTAAAAGAGATTAATATGACGAAAAAAAAGGAAGACTGACGTGCCACTCTAAATTTTTCAATATCCGGGTGCAAGAGCTTATGGTAGTACCAGTATCACCAGCTTGTAATTGCATAGACTGTATACATGGGGTTACACCTTCTAAGACATACATTCTGCTGTTGTTATTGGGCCAAAATCTGAATTGAAACATCCAATCTTTTCCCTTAATATCTTGAATCCTTATAGGAAGACCTTCAGGCTGGGATATTCGAGGGAAGTACGCCTGCATATTTTTTTCGTTTAACAAAGTAAATTCTACGAAAGCATTGAAGTAGAGCTAAAAATTGCATATTGTTAAACATAAGTTAGCATGGCAGAGAGGTTACCTCAGCACATGCTTTCGGGAGAACTAAACGACCAATCCGACCCGCATCACTTGCACTCAAAACCTTCTCAAACAGTGGCACAATAGTTGAATTTGTACTAGAAGATTGGTTAAGGAATCATAACTTTCAAGGCAGGGACAAACAGAAATGAATATAGGCTAAATACTTAAGCAACGGATGAAACAAAAAAGATTCTCATGGATACTCTCCTGCTATTTGCTGGAGTTCTTGGTCCGTAATTTTCGGCCAATAACGTGGTAGCAACTGGGGTCGGCAACGCCCTTCAACAGGAGGAGGCCTGGCGACCCGTGCCTGTGGCAGAGCATCCTTACTTGCCTCTGAGTTCAAACCAGAGCCAATTTTCATAAGATTATGTCCTTGCTGAAATGAAGAGGCAGGTGTGTTCTGATCCCTTCCATCAACAAGTAAACCAGGTACACGCAATGCCATATTAGCATTTTCAGAAGAGTTCCCTATATTCATACCGATGGAAGTCTGTACTAAAGATCCCATGAATGGTCGTTTTAAATTTGAAAAGTTTGGGGTTCTAAAGTCCCCTACTGGAGACAACACTTGCTCTCCTTTAATATGTTGAAGAGAACCATTTGTGCCATCTTTGTGAGACTGATGTAGGTTTATATGCCCGTCACCATCCGTCCGTAAGCCAAAAAACATGAGATTTCCCCTATTAATAACTTCTATTTTATTGGCCAAGAATGTCTGCTGTGTTTCACCAAGAGTATCCGCTGACAGTGTACCACATCTATTCACCTCTTCGTCTCTCGGAATCTGCATTTAGTTTCAGAAAGGTTTAGAGTAATGGATGGATAGCACTTATGCCTGCTTAATGATATTGTTCAATTGATTGTCGATTGATCTTACAAAGGAAAACTGGGCACTTCTAACACAGCTGATACACTCTACACCACCATTATCGAGGAGCTCAAGAAACGACTTCGAAACAATACATCCACAATGAAGGCGCTGCGATTAATCGAAAAGGGTGGGGTAAACCCTATGGTCGTGTTAGATAAGAAACAAAAGCATCAGCAAAGGAAATAACCTGGAAATCAAGACATCGGATGACCAGCTTACCTTGCGACAAGAAGTACATTCCCTCCAACCAGTTTCTTTAAGGTGGAATGTGTCACAATAGATTAATTGCTCATAAGCAGACCTGGAATCAATGTAGAGTTAGGGTAACCAATTGATATATCCCACGCGTTAACATGTTGAAATCACAGGAAATATTAAAATCAAGTATAAACAGGAAAAAAAGAAGGTTTAATGAAATTTGCATTTTTTTTGGTTATTGCTAGGTGCCAATTGTAACTCTATTTTTTATATGTCTCTGATAGCCCTCACAGAAGACTGTAGTAGGAGAGATTTTTGATATAGGGTTTTCAGCTGTCAAAGTAGTAGTTATGGATGATTATATATTCCATAATTTGCTTTGGCTTCAAACATTTTAAATTCATGCTGGCAAAGTTTCCTAGAAGAAACTATTGGTGGCATGCTTCATCAAGGGAGTACAAAAGTGCATTAGAAATTGGATACTCATGCTACCATAAAGATCTCCACGCAGTGGATCCACAATTAACAAACATCTCAGGTAAAGAATGATTTGGCACGACGGTAAGGGAGTCATATTGCTGAATTTGCCATAAGTACAATACAACAATAATCAGCTTAAGTTTGTTTGCTTTGCTGAAGTCTTCCACATACATCGATTTTATAAACTTCAAAAATCACTAACTTAACTTTTAAAGAGTGTTATTGTCGTATAACACACGGAATATCAACTATCAGCCATCACCTGTTCCACAATCAACCCAACTTTCCTCTGACTGCATAACACCCAACAGCTGGATGATGGGGGTCATTGGGTAACAACCATTTGTCAAGTGTGTGAAAATGGATGCACAATAGCACCTGTCAAACTATACCATTTCCTGAATAGTGTTGCCTAACTAGGGTGATCAGATAACAATTCATTGATTTCACTAAGCTGATCCAATTCGTAGAACATCCATTCACACTTGGAGTATTAGCCAATCCTAAGTGAGTTGAGTTGGCGTTTAAATCTTAATGACCACTTATGTACCCTACAACATTGGAACTAAGGATTTTCTATCTTACAGTCAGATAATAAAAAGTCTATTTTTGAGGATAAAAAGCCTATTATTATCATTATCGTTATCAGTTATTAGTACGAGTACTGTACTATTGTTTCATTTTTGTGAATTAGAAAGACCGTAAGAAAAAAACAATAAGGATAAACGTAAATCATTGTTTTCCCCAAATATCACCACATGGCATTTCCATGAGATTTTCTATTTTCTACTAATTTTGGGGGGAAAAAAGTCCAGAAAAAAAATGAACACGCAAGAACCGGCATTAAATTGAGCTGAGATTTAAAATTCAACACAGCTAACGTCTATTTCCTTGTTTTCTACCCACCGGAGAAAACATTTCAAGATAATTTTGAAATTGAAATTTGGAATAATTACCCGCAGTTATCACAAAGATCTGCAAATCCACCAGATCGTAATTTCCAGCCTTTCTTCCAATGAATCGAAGTGCTTGATGAGCATGACACATTCATACATATATTTGTACCCATATGATTACAATCAATCAATATTGACCTGAAACAACAACAACAAAAACCAAATCAAAAATTTACCAAAACTCACTATTCCCCCTTTTCTTCCTCTGACGACCAAACCACCAAATTGAAAAAATCAAATCAAAATGAAACTAAACAATACAGAAATTTCCAAAATACAGAAAACAAAATAACTTACTTAGTTTGTAAGTGTTGAATCAAAACCCTAAACTGAGTTTATTTCCAAACCCTATCATAGTTTACTTTTACTCATCCCCTTGTTCTTTTTTTTTTGCTTGTTTATTACTGCTTGATATTATCTTAGTGGTGAAGATGACGGCGGTGTAGTGAGATCCAAGTATGTATGTCAGATTCCGGTTACCGGGGTCACGGCGATCGGGGTTTGAAAAGAGAGAGAAGAAGAAGAAGAAGCGTGAGTGCATGCAAAACCGGCAATGCAGAGAGAATATGCATGCACGACAGAACACAAAGCTCTCTTCTTTCTTTCTTCATTTTCCAACCCACCCCCACTTATTACTGTTTCTTCATTTAAAAATCGTCCAATTATTTAAATATTTAATATGGGCACCGTAAACTGCGCTACCAGGCGCTTTTTAGAGTTTCTCTCTAGCGCATGCTTTCATTGCTTTCTCTCCCTATCTCTATCTATATGTGTTGCGCCTTCATGAATTCTGTGTCAAGTTAGCCTTTATGGATTTTGGATGCTGCACCTGCACTACAATATTTTCATGACTATTTTCATTTTTCATGCACTTTTTGCTTTTGGTATTGAGCAAGTTCAACTTCAGATACGGGAACAAGCCATCTCAATTTTAGTGGCAAAAAAAACCCAATGGATCTCATAGTTCAATGCATGTCTTAATATGGCGTTTGGCATCCATATGCATAATTGCTTCTCCTTTTCATGGGAGTAGAATTAAATTCAGAAGTAAGAAGCAAAATGTTGTAAAGGTCGGATCTTCAGAGATGTGAGAACTAAACATTTTGTAGAAGTTGTCGGTTGTCGTAAAAGAGATGTTGTTACTTTTTCAATTAAATCTATTTTTAAAAATGATAGTATCTCTTTCAAAGAAACGAAGATGGTATAATATACTCTATATTAGTTTTTGGCTTTTATGTTACTTACGACTGGGTCCAAGAGCATAGCTCAGTGGTATCCCATCAACTCCAGTAAGGAGAAAGTCAGGGGTTCGATCCCCACATTAGTAGAGGTTTGTATTTAAATTATAGGTTTGTATTTAAATTAGTTGTATAAAGGGGTTTGGCGGGGTTGGGTTGATAGACGCATTTATGTGTCTATTTTTATCTCTATTGTGTATATTGTTAATACCCATTTTTGTACTTATTATGGTGTTTTATGTGTTTGTAGGTATTTTTGGGCAATAAACATTTTTGGAGAAATCGGCTCGAAAAGTTGATAAAGGCACCCAAGGGACAAGTGTTATGCGGACTCCAGCAACGGATAAGGGGCAACCACTGGATAAGGGGTAACCTTTCCCCTTCACGTTTAAATTCTGTTTTTGGCGGGAAACCAAAAACATAAAGCATGTTTCTGGCAGTTTTGGTGGTCGCAATTTGGAGGAGTTTGAAGACGATTAAACCTCTGATTTTCATAGGATAGACTCCTTATGGGTCTAGGAATCTAATATGGGTGTTGAACTGGATCAAAATGGGCTCAATCGACGGATTTTTATCACAACAGCAAAAAAAGGAAAGTCACGTGTGTGACCTGTTTTAGGAAATTTTAGAGAGATTAAAGTGCTATAAACCTTCCCAAAGATTTGTATCTATCTAAGGAAGAGTTTAGAATCAAAAGGAAATCTCAGAAACGCATAGAAATTCTAAAACAAGAAATTGCCGCAACTTGGCCGTGAAGAGAAAGGAAGAGATTTTGGAAGATTTTGGAGAGATTTAATCGGTCTTTTTGATATAAATAGATTGGTTGATTCATATAGAAGGGGTGTCGAGAGTTTGGGGACTTGAGGAGGGCTGAGGAGTGAGAAATCAAGACGAACAACAAGCTTCCTGCTGCTGTTTGTTGCTGCTGCTGAAGAAGAAGGAGACGAAGAACATTGACCCACAAAGAACAATCGCAAAGAAGTATCGTTCTTCAACAGCAGACCACAGTTATCGTTTATAAACAGCACCTGATTGTAACGGTGATTTCTGTAACAACCATTAAGTGTTGCAGATTCGCTGTATTATTATTTCTCTTCAATAAAAACACCTTTTGAGCCATGTTTCTATCTTATGAGCGTGTTTTTGATATAAGGAGCTAAACTCCAACATTGGGACGACGGAGGGAGTCGATTTTCATCATATGGTAAATTTAATTTATTCTTTTTATGACTTTTGCATTAATTTAAAATTGAAATATAATTTGAATTAATTAGTTGTCATTTAATTTGATGATGTATGCTTAGCTTAAATGTTTTGATACATCATGCTTAGGATTTACAACTAATATTTTGAGAATCTACTTAGGCAAAAATAAGAATCACCATATCATATTTTATTTGGGTTATAATTGTTGAGAATAAATAAATTGAACCACATACATGAGAATTGGCCAAATCCTTAGTCCCAATACCTCTCGCCCATTGTTTATAATTTTTGTTTATATATTTTTATTAAATTTAAAAACTCGAATCTTCACAAGTCCGAGAGTTTGAACTCATTTACTACAACCACTTTAAAAATTACATCATGGGTCTAGCAGTGGGGCTAGTCCAACTGGCTGGATTTGGGTATGGGCCTGGGTCCGGCTTTAGCCTATCAAAAAAAAAAAAAGTTACTTACGACTAAAAAAAATACTCTATATTAGGTATTTGAGTTGCTTATCATAGAAGGAGAAGAATATGTGCATTAATTATCACATATAAAAAAAAGAAGAAGTAATTAATTTTGTTTATTCATCGGTTACTGTCACCGTACTGATGACTGCATCATCTTTGCTAAAGCATCTCATGCTAAAGCAGCTAATCTTTTGAGTTTAATTAAGGACTTTAGTATTGCTTTAGGGCATGTGATTAACCTTCAAAAATTAGGTTGCTTTTTTAGTAATAACGTTTACCCCAATCATGTTATTTCCCTTATAAATGACTTACATGTTAAGAAGATTGCATTAGATGAGAAGTACTTAGACATTCCTCTCTTTATATCTAAGTCTAGAACAGATTCCTTTAACCATCTCAATGAGCATTTTGAAATGGAAAGGAAAACATTTTGACATGGCAGGGAGGTCTATTATGGTTCAAAATGTTTTAAAATCTTCAACTATTTATCACATGAACACTTTTACAATTCATGATATATTATTATTAACAGTATGGAGTCCTCTCAAAGAGACATTCGGTGGGGTAAGTCTAGTCTTGGGGGTATTTATTTGAAGGGATGACCGAGTATCTGTAATCATAAATATCAGGGAGGTTTGGGGTTTAGAAATCTCAAATATGTTAATCTGTCTCGTTTAACTAAAACAACTTGGAATTTAATTCATAACCCTGATGCCTTATGGGTGGTTATTCTGAGATGTAAGTACTTTAAAAACTGTTATCCTCTTCATTGTTCTAAGAAGATTGATTGCTTTTGGGCTTGGAGGAGCATATGTAGTGGTCTGGATGTCATTTTGCATAATTCCTTATGGGAGGTTAAGGATGGTGAGAGTATACTTGCTTTTAGAGATAACTGGATACCTAATGCTAGTGAACCTAAGTTTGCTGCTAATTCCAATCATAATCTTACTGTTTATGCCTTCATTGATAGAGACACTAAATCTTGGAATACTGATCTGGTTAAAGACTTTTTCACACCCCATAATGCTAAGAATATTATTGATTCTAGGATTCCACTCTCAGGGAGTGATAACTTATCTGGCCACATACTAAGAATGGTATGTTCTCAGTTAAATCAGCTTACAAGCTCATTTATGGTCAAAATGTTTATATCAATAATCCTCAAGGTAG
This sequence comes from Papaver atlanticum, assembly GCA_023531105.1. Lineage (NCBI taxonomy): Eukaryota > Viridiplantae > Streptophyta > Magnoliopsida > Ranunculales > Papaveraceae > Papaver > Papaver atlanticum. The sequence continues at coordinate 1,049,282 of JAJJMB010010045.1, read as the reverse complement.
TAATCCAATTTATAAAATCCTTATAGAGTTTACCCATCTTGCCTAAAGTCCAGATGTTTGCCTGGAAGTGTCATGAGAATATTCTCCCAGCTAAATCTGTTCTCCATAGGTTCGTAAATGATCATGATTCCTCTTGTAACATGTGCAGTTCAGGCTTTATTGAAACCCCTGAACATATTATTCTCCACTTTTCCTTTTCAAAATCTGTTTGGTCTCTGACTCCGTATGCATATCTTATTAAGCAGGATAATGCCTTATATATCAGCCTTAAGGATTGGATCATTAAGTGGATTTCAGATAACAATCTGAAAGAAAAGGCAGGAGCTGTTTTCTCAATTGCCTGGAACATATGGAAAGATAGATGCTCAGTATCTTTCAAGGACAATCATTAAATCATCATGCTACAGCTAGACAAGCCCTTAAGCTAGTCAATGACATAGAGTTGTATTTAAGTAATACAAACTCTCAGGAAGCTAACAACCCAATCACTGTAGAAGAAAATAATCTCACAACAGTCATTAGTTCATTACCAAATGACTGTTATATTATCTTTAGTGATGCTGCTTTAGATAAAAATTCTAACTTTTCGGGAATCCGTTTGGTTATGCATGATACTGCAGGTTCTTTCCTTGGATGCAAACTTAAAGCAGGGACTGTGAGGAATGCAGAGAAAGCTGAAAGTCTTGCATTACTGGAAGCTATAATGTGGGCAAAAGGAAAAGGGCTGGAAAAAGTGTGCTTTGTCAGTGATGCTAAATCAGTCATTTTGACTCTTTTAATTGCAATTTATTTTGGTACATCTCAATAAAATTTCCTTTCTAGCAAAAAAAAAATAAAAAAAAAAAAAAATAATTTGTGGTCCACGGAATATCAATTGGAGTCTGGAGAGAGTTCACGGAAAAAAATTTACTTTTTAGGTGTAGGTGGTGTAGAGGATTTTTCAAACTAGGGAGAATTCAACTTGTATCTTGTTGTGCCCTATTGTTTGGTATTGCTTGTTCACCTTGATAAACCACGTGAAAATTAAAAAATGGCTTATTTCTTGCTGCTGCTGGAATCCTCTCCTGACTTCGTCCATCAAAGAAGATGTCAAGTAAACAAATTATCCGTCGCACTTGCATAGTTTCATTTATACTGTGGCGTGTTACCACTGCTTGCGCCACGTTGTTTTCATTTCTCGTCTTCATGTACTCATCTTGTTGGATATTTTGGGGGTAGCGTGCGACCAGGCATCTGGCATGAATTCAAAGGTTAATTAATTCCTCATAAGCAAGACGGCCATGCATGTTTTAGACATTTTATGGCGCCTCTTGGACGAGTGAAAATGAATTGTTTGGGTGTAAATTGAGGGCACTGTTGAAAGATTCTTCTCAAGGAAATTTATTTTGATGTTGATGTAAATTGTGATGATGATGAAGCCAATATAACACCCACACATGGCTATTATAAGAAGCTTTTACTTTTTTCTTCTCCTCACAAAAATAAGAATAACAACTATCAGACCAGTGGGTTGCACGTACGCTGCATTTTTCGAGCCGTGTCCGCGTTCGATTCGCATTGGATATGGGACGCACGTGTCCGGCGCACCAATGTGCGCGTCTGGTTTGGACGCACTGATGACTCGGGTTTAAAGCGTTTTTATTTTATTTTATTTTATTATTTAAATTTCTTCCTGTATTTTTACTATTATTAATTAAATGAAAAAAGACAAATCATTTAGGTCTTTATTAGGGTTTTGTACTTGGAAATGACATCACATATACCATTGGTTGGGCATGTGTTGTTCTAAGAATGCATTTTGATTGTTCCATGTGTTTAATAGTGATTGATTAACTACCTTTGGCGTGTATAAACAAACGATATCTTCTTTTCTTTTGAAATTTATGCACATGTAACATCATTTTCTAATTTTTAGGATCGAAACACTTGACTTTGATGTATAAATACATGATTATATATATAAATAATATATAAATAAAATATGTATATACGTGTTCGCGTCCTAGTTTTTTGATAATTTTATAGTGTCCACGTCCGCGTGGTGTCGTGTCCTCGTCTACGCGTCCGCATCTGTGCAACCCAGGACCAGTCCATAGTATGTTTTTTTAATTACTAAAACTCCACGTTACTCTTAAGTCATTGACACCATCTACGTCACGTCGGTGTCCAAATAATATTCCATGGCCGACTTTTGTCAATTTTAATTGTTCGCAATTGCAGTGGATATCTTTGTTGGGGATTATTACGTGGTGTTTTAGTTGACATTCGTTTCCCATATGGAGTGCGACTTGAGGAGGTACCGCACTCGCTACTAATCTGTCTAAACAGTCGCATGTCAATTTAGCTAGTTTACGGAGCTGGATAAGAGTCGGTGAGTAGTTTCTCATAGATTATCCGTTGTAGGAAATACCAAACAGTCCTAGAAATAATATATTAGAGAGAATCTAATTCAGTTGACTGAGTCAACTGTCTGTTTAATCATTTTTGGAAAAAATATATTATAGTTTGGTCCTAAAAATTATAGTTTGGTCCTAGGATTTTGTCCACCCACACGGAATATATTTTTTCTGTTACTAAAATATCCCTGCACATGCTAAATTTATGGTTTGGTCCTAAATTTTCTTATTTGGTCCTTTCACTGACGTATATAACCAGAAAAGAACAAGAATCACTTTCAGTTTCAGTTTTATTTTCTCTCTCCTACTCCGAGTTGTCGATTTTTTCTGCTGCTGCAGAATTTTTTTTCTAGGGTTTACGAAATCTTCTGCTGTTGTAGAATAATTTTGTTTTTGATACCAAGATTGATTCGATTTATACCATATTAACTTGGTTATGAAGACTGATTTGATTACGGAGTTTGATTTGGAATTATAGATCTTCGATTTTTACTGAGTTGATTTTGCTTTTGAAGATTGATTCGAGGCTTTTTGAAGATTGATTTGAGGCTTTTTGAAGATTGATTCGAGGCTTTTGAAGATTGATTCGATTTGAGTTGATTTTGGGAATTACAGATCTGGAGATTTGAGTTTTTTTGGAGTTGATTTGAATTCTTCTTGTTTCTGGTGAGTTTTCACACTAATCCTTTCTCTGATTTTATTTTTATTTGAAGTAATTCTATAGATCAGCTAAGTATTTTGTTGATTAGTTTTTTTTTTGAATTTTAAGAGCAATGAATGAAGTCATTCTGTTAAGGCTTCATTTGTTAGAATGAACTCTTTATTTATTAAGGAAGAAGTAGTGTTGCTGCTTGTTTTATCTGTTAGAATGTTAATGAATGAAGTCATTCTGTTACGGCTTCATTTGTTAGAATGAACTCTTTCTTTGTCAAGGAAGAAGTATTGTTGCTGCTTTATTTATCTGTTAGGATGTTAATGAAGTCATTCTGTTAAGGCTTCATTTGTTAGAATGAACTCTTTATTTTGTTAAGGAAGAAGTAGTGTTGCTGCTTGTTTATGTGTTAGGATGTTAATGAATGAAGCTATTTTGTTTTGGCTTCATTCCAAGAATGAACTCTATCTTTGTCAAGGAAAAAGTATTGTTGCTGCTTTGTTTATCTGTTAACATGTTAATGAATGAAGTCATTCTGTCAAAGCTTCATTTGTTAGAATGAACTCTTTATTTTGTTAAGGAAGAAGTAGTGTTGTTGCTTGTTTATGTGTCTGGATGTTAATGAATGAAGCTATTCTGTTATGGCTTCATTCCAAGAATGAACTTTTTCTTTGTTAAGGAAAAAGTGATGTTGCTGCTTTGTTTATCTGTCAGGATGTTAATGAATGAAGTCATTCTGTTAAGGCTTCATTTGTTAGAATGAACTCTTTATTTTGTTAAGGAAGAAGTAGTGCTACTGCTTGTTTATCTGTTAAAATGTTAATGAATGAAGCTATTTTGCTACGGCTTCATTCCGAGAATGAACTTTTTCTTTAAGAATGAACTATTTTGTTTGTGTGTGTTCATTTTTCAGGTTCAATAAGTTTCTGTCAAGTTGTTATGCAGTTATGTACTACAATGGACATGGAATTCTAAAAAGACGAGGGTACCTAAATATACCTCAATCTAAAACTTTTCCACCTATAAGTCCTTTCTCCGAAAGTGATTGTCTATAGACCGAGTCGAGACAATACAACTAATCGGTTCACACTTCGTGTGATCGTCTATGGATACGAGATCGAGACAATACGACAACAAGATAACTTGTGTGATTGACTATGGATACAAGATCGAGACGATACAACAACGAAGTATGTTTACTTGATAAATGGTTTGGACTTAACCAAACACAATAGGATTACTATCAAGTAAATAGGAATTAACGTTTGTGTATTTTACTTCTAATTATAATAAAAACAATTATAATTGCGGAAATAGAAAAGTAAAAGACACAGCAAGATTTTGTTAACGAGGAAACCGCAAATGCAGAAAAACACCGAGACCTTGTCCAGAATTGAATACTCTAAGGATTAAGCTGCTATACAAAATCAAACCAACTTCGTATAGTTGAGACCAAGCAACTAAACCTATAGTTCACCTAGTTCCGTCTATATCCCTGCGCCTCCAACTTGTTAATAAGTCATGCACTTGGAACAATTCCTTTGGTTCGTATTCAAAACAGTAAAGGAACAACAAATCTGTTCGGTAACAACTCTTTTCAATCAAGTGATATGAGTTCGACAAAAGGCTCTTCCGTTTATCCCAATAAACTCCTTTGTCAGGTTCTTAGATCTATCCAATAACAACTACCAAAGTAATTGTCAAGATTTTGTAATCAATACTTTGAATCACAAAGAATTGTATTGATGCCGATCTACTCAACTAATTAATCAGATCTATCACAAAGATAAACCGATTATAGTTGGATCCTGTTTACCCGAAACAAGTATTGTGCACACCAAAGATTATGAACCAAAATCAGAAATCTTCTTCGTCTTCAAATCTTCTTAGATCTTCAATAAACACCTGCACACAATCAACTTGAATCTCTTGTGATCAATCACACACGAAACGGAGTCTGTTAACAATGGATTATCACAAGACGTCTTTAGATCTACAAACGGTCTAAAGATCCTCATCGAAACTTCAATCTAGTTTGAGTAAATCTTATATCAGAAGAGAAGATTCTCAAGCATAAACAAACTAGGTGCAATGAAAGTTCAACAACCGTTAGTCAATCAAATCAATCGAAAACTAATAATAAACCGCAATTATCTAGTTTCCCACCAACGGTACTAATAGAGCTTCTCAATCCCAAAGAAGTCTTTAAACTGAGCGGCCGTAAGAGATTTCGCCTAATTAGGTTACTTTCCACTCCGAATAGGCGGCTCCACCAGTAACAACACAACTAGGTAGTTTTGCTGGCTCTGAGGATTAGTTTGCTTGAAATGAAAACTTTGATATTTATAGACCAAGGAAGTTTGGACACCAAGGAATTTCCAAAACCGAAAATATTCTCAAGATATGTAATATATTCCAAATTCGGATTCAATAATTCCTGGAAATGCTTTGTCCAAATGTTGACCAAAATCTCACTAGAAAATCTCCAATTAGTAAATGCACATTACTAATTTTTGTTTTCCAATTATAAAATTAAAAACCTTAATTAAAAGATTCTCAATTTATTTCCGATCAGGGATTCTCCTTTAGCTATTAAGGAATATCTTTGAACAATA
>JAJJMB010010045.1:997003-1038619 GCA_023531105.1 Papaver atlanticum | reverse complement strand
CGATCAGGGATTCTCCTTTAGCTATTAAGGAATATCTTTGAACAATAAAAGATAAGCGTTACTGCACATGTTCAAAGTATGTCGACATCTTTACTTTGTAAGTCCTCTTTCATACTTACAATCTCTGAATCGATTTGCCACACTTCCAAATAAGTTTAGAATTGGTTTATCTGACTTCCAAGAACTATGTGATTGATTATCCTATCAAATCACCAAACATGGGTTTCACGGTTCTACCAAAACAAGTTTCGGTTCTACCTCCATGTGGGTACTAGAATTAGTCACGCTAGTTACCAAAACTTGGTTGACTAGGTACTAGGATCGGTTCCCACATATAGATGGTATCTAACTTGTATTTGTTGCACATGTCCATAGGATCGGTTCCCAATATCTAAAAACGTATTGCACATGTTCATAGGATCGGTTCCCAATATCTAGAAACTTGTTACACCTCTTACAAGGATCGATTCCCCTTTTGTGATCGTTTGCACCTCTTACAAGGATCGGTTCCCCTTTTCTTAGAGTTGGTCATACCAATTATAACAAATCGATCATACCATCTCAGGTGATTACTTAAGATCGGTTTCACTAATAAAAGTCATACCAATACAAAAGTCAGGCCTTGTGAATACTTTTACCAAGAACATAAACAAGTCATGAGAGGTTATACTAAACACACATATTGGTAGTTCAAAAAATATGCAATGAATAACAATACCAATAAGCCTAGCGATTTCCCTTTCGATTCATAAAACAAGTTCATGAATTTACTTCCTTTAAACGAATGTAAAACATTGTTTTACTAGGATGAAATCTTCACCTCATACCCATACATAATCACAAAAGCATTCAAACGATTATGTCGATGTCTTATATACGAAGTTCAAAAGATAAGCGTTATACTTCGTATTGTATTCCTTAATACTACGTCTAACTAGAATATAATCATTCATAGCTTCGTAGTTTTGTTTTCAATATGCACGACTTGAAAGATACGTTAGGGAATGAAACAGTTCAAGTCAAATATTACTAACCTCAAGTGGAAGGATGATGTCATCGTTGTAGCTCCTTACTTCTTCACATTCTTCAAGTCTTCACGTAATACTTGTAATGTCTCATATCCTAAACTTTCAAGCTAACCTATACGAAGTTGACTCTAGCATATAATCAAGCGACTCTTTAAATGAGTTTTGATTCACTAAAATATGACAACCAAACTTGACATACCAACGCTTGGTGGGTTCAACCGAGCTATGCTCTAACACATTCCATTGGAAGTTTCTTTACAGTCGATGCTTCGTGACCTGAAAATATATGTTTGTGATTATTGGAGATCGTTGACTCCCCATACCATATGATTTAGTCATGGCGAAGGTTTTGATAAAGTATTCATCAATAGTGATTTTGCTCTTCAAGGTCTAATTGTTGTTTTTTGTTCAAAGCATTTGTCACATTTTGATTTGTTAGTTGAGGAGGCTTTTAATAGTGGTGCTTCTAGCTCTTCATATGGTATTTCTACGCAGTCGCTCAGTGATGATGAATCATATAGTGGGTTCACTGAGACTTCAAAGATTAATTACCTGACGGAAGGTCATGAGAAAATAAAACCTCTTTTGTCTGATAGTCGGGAGGATATTTTTAGAGGTGTTGGTAAAGTTTTTCATGGTGGTGTTGATGAGGTGCGCTTAGCTGTCGACAAATATTGCAGCAAGTCTGGTTATAAAGTTGCAAAGCTTAAGAATGATAGACTTAGGTTCACATCAAAGTGTGGTAGGAATGCAGATTGTACTTGGCATCTGCACACTATTCCAATTGATACCGCTAAAACTGTGTTTGCTATTAAGGAATTCATCGGGAATCATATATGTGGTGGTGCTTATAAGCTGAAGGATCCCCCTGTGAAGAAGAAATTGATTAAACATCTATTCAAGGATCAAGTACAGTCAAATCCGTCGATAAAGCCTCGGGATATCGTTGCTCGGGTGAAGAGTTGTTTTGGTATTAACATAAAATACCATCATGCTTATAAAGGGAAGGAAGCATCACAGGTAGAGATATGTGGTGATGATGTAAAAAGTTTTACATATCTGGTTTGGTATGTTGAAGCAATAAAGGCTACCAATCCTTGCAACTATGTTAAGTTTGAATTTAATGAGGAGACTAAACGGTTTGAGAGGCTTTTCATTTGTTTTGCTGCTTGTATCGAAGGATACCAGTATATTCGCCCTATTCTTTATTGCGATGAAACATTTTTTACTGGGAGATTCAGGGGAACGTTGATTGCTGCCACAGGCGTGAATGGGAACCAGGGTAAACTTCTTCTTTTCTGGATAACTAACTTTTTCCTTTGATTTTTAGTTCACAGTTGTTAATGAACTGACTATTTTCTTTTGATTAGTTCAGTTCTAGAAAAGTTTTCTTTTGATACAGTTCATTATATAGAATGAACTTCATTTTTGGAATGAAGTCTAGAAAAGTTATAAATCTAGATTCTACAGTTCATTATTTAGAATGGACTTCATTTTTGGAATGAAGTCTAGAAAAGTTATAGATATAGATTCTACAGTTCATTATATAGAATTGACTTCATTTTACAAAATGAAGTCCTCTGCTGAGTGTTGGTTCTTCTTTGAAAGTCTCATTTTACTGAATTAAATTCTAGTTCACAGTTCTTAATGAACTGACATGTTTTAGTTCATACTTCTAAATGAACTGATAGTTTTCTCAATGAACCAATAGTTTTCTCAATGAACTGATATTTTTTAGCTCTTTTCATTCTGTAGGTTTTTTTCCTTTCGCATTTGCTTTAGTTCATTCAGAAGACATTGAAAATTGGGAGAGGTTCATGGAAAACTTACAGTATTGTGTCGACCCTCATCCTATCACTTTTATCACTGATCGTCATGAAGGGCTGAAGCAAAGTATTCCTAAGTTTTTTCATAACTCGTATCATAGTTACTGTTTCTATCATTTGAAGAGTAACCTCCCTATCAAGAAAGGACATGAGAAGTATAAATAAGTACTGGATTTGTTCCATAAAGCTGCATACTGTTACAACATTGCTAAATATGAGTCTGCTTTGAATGAGATGTGTATTATTGGATGTGGTTGGGTTGCCAAGTACCTCAGAAATATCGATCCGAAGCATTGGACAAATGCTTTCTTCGAAGTATGTAGGTATGGGACACACTCATCAAGTATTGCAGAATCTTTCAATAACTGGATTCATCGTGAAGGGAATTTTCCTCCAACTGCTCTTGTTGATGAGCTCGGGATAAAGATTACGAGGATGAGTTCAGAAAGGCGCGAGCTTGGTAGAACTTATCTAGATAGTTTGACTCTTATCTACAAAGTTATACTCAAGGAACATGTCGATATAGGTCGTCCATGGAATGTTACCGAGTCAGGTAACGATATATGTGAGGTGCACTCTCCAGCTCTCATGTTGTTAATCTTATGCAGATGACATGTACTTTCCAGAGATGGAAAGTGTTTGGTTTCCCTTGTGCTCACGCCACTGCTGCTATCACTGCCAAGGGTGCTGAGATGTTGATGTATATAAGCCTTACTTTGGTTTAAATCATTTTCGCAATTCCTATGCTCCCGCAATTTGACCCATTCCCAACTTTGATAGGCATGAAGTGTATGAACCTGAAGACAGAGTTCTTCCTGGTATTCCAAGGCCAGCTCCAGGAAGACCACCAAAGAAGCGTATTCGCAGTGCTTATGAGAAGGAGATGAGGCCTATGAAGTGCTCAAATTGCAAGAAGATTGGGAATCACAACAAAGCTACGTGTCGTGTATTAATGCTGGAGTAGTATGATTGAACTTTTATTAGTTTTTGGTGTTAGTTTTGATATGAACTAGTGTTTTTTAGTTTTTTTTTGTTCTGGGATATGCACTTATTTTGTGAACTTCATTTTCTGGAATGAACTCCTTTTTTTTTGTAGAACTGCTATTTTGAAATGTTATTTCTATTTGGATATGTACTTCATTGTTCAGAATGGACTGCAAATATATTAGTTCATTTAGTGGAATGAACTCCATTTCCTATGAGTACTGGAATGAACCCACTTCATTTCTGGAATGAACTTCATTACTGGAATGAACAGGTATCGATAAGAAGTCCATTTCTTTTTCTAAATGTTATTCAATGGAGTTCATTTTTGGATTGAATTCCATTTTTTCTTAGAAGTACTGGAATGAACCCACTTCATTTCTGGAATGAACTTCATTACTGGAATGAATAGGTATCCATAAGACAGCAAGACAAGACATAAGATAGAACATTGATATTATCTACTAGGTAATCTACTATCCAAAATATTATAGATGAAAAGATAAAACATACTAGAGTATCAATTACATTAGAAGCTAATTCAGGTGATATTAGACATAAGAGTTTTCTGTTTAATCAAGTAAACAATTGTTAAGGTATTCTGAGTTGGTAATTTCACCCAAGCTCTATTCATCCTATGTTGCAGTAAGAAGTTTGTAGGCCATCTTGACTATCTGTGCTTGCATCTTGTTTACCATTTCTGTTTTCTTCAACACACTCTGCGACTTGGTTGTTTTTGGCTTCACACTTCTCTTGATCCAATAGTAGGTGTACAGCAGGCAATCTGGGTATTTTCCTTGGTCTGCCACTCCTGGCAGATTTTCAAAGACAACGTTGGTGCATCTTTCCCTATCCTGAGCTTGTAGCCATATGTTGATGGGTTTCATGCAGTAAACAGCCATCCTTTTTGCATCTTCATTACATTGTTTACCAAGCTCACCCCTTTTGATGGAGTTGTAATGCTCCCAATAGTAGTTGTTGACGTCAAAAACTAGCAGATGCCAGTGTTCACCTAGAGGCCCTTTTGATTTCGCTTTACCAATGTTTGGGTCAGTATTCATAGGAATGAGCAGCTTCTCGGTTCTGCGATGCATGTCTCTTATAAACTCATTAACTTCCCCTGTTCTCTTTTGTGCATTGTGGGATACAAAATATGTCTGGAAAAAAATGAACTAGATAAGCAGTTCATTCTATGCATGTCTAGATAAAAAGTTCGTTATACAGTTCAAATAGATAAAAATCAAATAAATCAGATAACTGCAAGCAAACAGTTCATTTTATCAAATGAATAGCCATAAAACACTTACAAATGCTGTTGGATTCATAATCTCGAAGTTGAGGTAATTTTTTTTTGTCTCACTGTCCTGGCTTTCTATAAACAATCTCTCATTGTTTGCAGTTTATACTTCCTGAATATGTAGTTGATCAACAAGGTGTTGTCCAAGTATTCATTGAACAACAAAGAAATGATTTCACTCCCTTGGACTGATATTGCAATTTGTTTGTGATTCTCCGTTTTCCAAGCTGCTTGACTGCAAATACAAAGAAAAATGAAGTGTCAAAAAGTTTATATCAAATAGTTTTGTTGAAAATAAACATATCAAAAGTTAGTAAGAGAAACATACGTAGTCATAGCTTTGCGTAAGAAGTCACCAAATATCGACTTCTCAGAATTTTCAAAATTTGAGTAAAAAGGAGATTTCGTCTGGTTTGGTAGATTTTGCTTGATTACTTCTCTTACTATTCCAGGTTCCCCTGGTGCTGTTTCTTTAATATGATCTTTTTGCTGTGCCAGTGGTGCTGCTTCTTGAACATTTTGTGCCTGTGGTGCTGCTTCTTCAGGCTTAGATCCTCTTTTCCTCTTCCCTTCCTTCTCAACAGCTTTCTCCTTCTGTTCTTTATCTGCTTCATGTGATTTTTTCTTTGCTACTGTCTTGTCTTTGTTCAATTTCAGTCTGAATCTTATTTTTTTTCTAATGAAATCTGATCATAATATATACTCATCCCCTATTGGTTTCATTGGTTTGGTTGCCCTAGTTGAAAAGACGAGGGTACCCAAATATACCTCAATCTAAAACTTTTCCACCTATAAGTCCTTTTCCGAAAGTGATTGTCTATGGAATGAGTCGAGACAATACAACTAATCGGTTCACACTTCGTGTGATCGTCTATGGATACGAGATCGAGACAATACAACAACGAAGTATGTTTACTTGATAATAGGTTTGGACTTAACCAAACTCTAGGGATTGTCTATCAAGTAAAATAGGAATTAACGTTTATTCGATTTACTTTAAATTATAATAAACACAATTATAATTGCGGCAAATAAAAGTAAATGACACAGCAAGATTTTGTTAACGAGGAAACTGCAAATGCAGAAAAACCCCGGGACCAAGTCCAGAATTGAATACTCTCAGAATTAAGTCGCTATACAAAATCAAACCAACTTCGTATAGTTGAGACCAAGCAACTAAACCTATAGTTCACCTAGTTTCCTCAGTATCCCTGCGCCTCCAACTTGCAGTAAGTCACGCACTTGGAACAATTCCTTTGGTTCGTATTCCAAACAGTAAAGGAACAACAAATTTGTTCGGTAACAACTCTTTTCAAACAACGTGATATGAGTCTGACAAAGGCTCTTCCGTTTAACCAATAAACTCCTTTGTCGGGTCCTTAGATCAATCTCTCAACAACTACCGAAGTAATTGTTAGACTATGCAATCAATACTATTAATCACAAAGAAGTGTATTGATGCCGATCTACTCAACTAATCAATCCAATTTATCACAAAGATAAACCGATTATAGTTGGATCCCTTTCCAGCCGAAACAAGTATTGTGCACACCAAAGATTATGAACCCAAAAAGTCTTATTGTCTTCAAATCTTCTTTGATCTTCAATCAGCACCTGCACACAATCAACTTGAATCTCTTGTGATCAATCACACACAGAACAGAGTCTGTTAACAATGGATTATCACAAGACGTCTTTAGATCTACAAACAGTCTAAAGATCCCCGTCGAAACTTCGATCTAGTTTAAGTGAATCTTATATCAGAAGAGAAGATTATCAAGCATAAACAAACTAGGTGCAATCAAAGTTCAACAACCGTTAGTCAATCAAATCAATCGAAAACTAAAATAAACTGCAATTATCTAGTTTCCCACCAACGGTACTAATATAGCTTCTCAATCCCAAAGAAGTCTTTATACCGAGCGGCCGTAAGAGATTTCTCCTAATTAGGGTACTTTCCTCTCCGATGGGCGGCTTCACCAATAACAACACAACTGAGGTAGTTTTCCTGGCTCTGAGGATTAGTTTGCTAGAAATGCAAACTTCAATATTTATAGACAAGGAAGTTTGGACACCAAGGAATTTCAAAAACCGAATATTCTCAAAGATATGCAATAAACACAAAATCGGTTTTCATAACTCCTGGAAATGCACTGTCCAAATATTGACCGAAATCCCAATCAAAAAATCTATAATCAGTAAATGCACATTACTAATTATTATTTTCTAAAGATATGCATTTAATTTCTGGAAATTAAATAGCATATAAAAACTAAGAAACCTTAATTAAAAGATTCTCAATTTATTTCGATCCTGGGATTCTCCTTTAGCTATTAAGGAATATCTTTGAACAATTAATGATAAGAGTTAGTGCACATGTTCAAAGTATGTCGACATCTTTACTTTGCAAGTCCTTTTTCATACTTACAATCTTGGAACCAATTTGCCACACTTCCAAACGAATTTAGAATTGGTTCATCTGACTTCCAAGAACTATGTGATTGACTATCCTATCAAATCACCAATCATGGGTTTCACGGTTTTACCAAAAAAAGTTCGGTTCTACCTCCATGTGAATACTGTGCATAGTCACGTTAGTTACCAAAACTCGGTTGACTAGGTACTAGGATCGGTTCCCCACATACTTATGGTAACTACCTGTATTTGGTGCACATGTCCATAGGATCGGTTCCCCCAAAACTACAAACTTGTTGCACATGTTCATAGGATCGGTTCCCCCATCTACTAAAAACATGTTGCACCTCTTACAAGGATCCATTCCCTTCTTGTAAATTTGTTGCACCTCTTACTAGGATCGGTTCCCCAATGGCTAGATAAAAATTACTATTTACAAGGCATCGATCATAACATCTTGAGTGATTACTTAAGATCGGTTTCACTAATAAAAGTCATACCAATACATAAGTCAGGCCTTGTGAATAGTTTTACCAAGATACATAAACAAGTTTATAAGCGGTTATACTAAACACACATATTGGTAATTCAAAATAGATTTGCAATTAATAACAATACCAATAAGCCTAGCGATTTCCCTTTCGATTCACAAAACAAGTTTATGAACTTACTTCCTTTAAACGAATGTAAAACATTGTTTCCTAGGATGAAATCTTCACTCATACCTATACATAATCACAATAGCATTCATATGATCATGTCGATGTCTTATATACAAAGTTTAATGGTTAAGCAATAAACCTCGTATTGTATTCCTTAATACTATGTTTTACTAGAGTATCATACACAGCTTCACAGTTATGTTTTCAATATGCACGACTTGAAAGATACGTTAGGGAATGAAACAGTTCAAGTCAAATATTACTAACCTCAAGAGGAAGGATGATGTTGTCGTTGTAGCTCCATACTTCTTCACATTCTTCAAGTCTTCATGTAATACTTGTAAGTCTCATATCCTAACACTTTCAAGCTAACCTATACGAAGTTGACTCTAGTATATAATCAAGCGACTCTTTAAATGAGTTTTGATTCACTAAAATATGACAACCAAACTTGACATACCAACGCTTGGTGGGTTCAACCGAGCTATGCTCTAACACTAGTTTCCATTCTACTTACTTCCAGAACTGGTTCAGGTATGTGTTGAGTCTGCTCCATCGATGAACCAAGGCCTGTTTCATTCAGTTTTGCAACTATTTGTGAAGCCGTCTCCACATCTGCGGCAGTTATCTTTTCTTTTTTGGCTCTAGTAACCACTCCAGGTTGTTCTTGTGACACGGGGGTGGGTTAGAACTGTGACATGCCAATTGTAAAACTAGGACGACTACAATTGATTTCTTTTACTGTAGTTTTGATGATGGTGTCAGCTTCATCATCATCATTCAAATCTTCATTCTTCTGATTCTTGTCATCAATAAGCTGCAGTCTAACATGCTCTTCATTTTCGAACATATCATCTTTGTTACTTGCTGTTAAGATAATTCGAAAAACTATTAATATCATCTTTGTTATATTATAGCCAGAGTTTATCCGTGAGAATGAAATCCAACTTCTATATTGTAGCCAGAGTTCATCCATGAGAATGGACTCCAACTTCTATATTGTAGCCAGAGTTCATCCATGAGAATGAACTCCTACCTCTAAAGCATAATTTTTTTACAGAAGTGAGAAGAATAGTTGGAATATTTACCTAGATTCACAATGGATCCATATTTAAAGGAACTCCGGTGTTGTTTTTTGGAAATAAAGGTAGTTGTTCTTCAGTCATCGTATCAAGGAGCTTTTCCTGAATATCACTTGTATCGACTTCAATAGAAGGATTTTCAACAGATAAGACGGGAAAGATATGATCAGAACCAGATCCTCCAGTAGCTTCCATAGCAGCATCTGGTACTGCTTGCATTCTTTCATCCATAACAACATCCTCATTCACATTCCCTTCACCAGCTTCCATGCCTTCATCCACTTGTTGATTCAGTATATTGTTTATTTCATTACTCAACAATAAACTCTTGTACTCATCAATGAAAAGAGTACGCATGTATTCAGAAGTTTGTTCTGCCATGAATTTTGCCACATTCCCACCTGTAGTTAGCAATGCATCAACTTCAGTTTGCTTAGAAGACAAGTGTACTACAAGGGATTCCATCTTCCAGTCAAAAAGTGTCTTTGAAGTTATTGCTTCTGCAAGTGATTCCTCAAGTTCTTGCTGCTTTAACAAAAGATTTCCCATCTCCTCTGAATGCTTTCTTGTCAACTTTTTTTATCTCTCGAGTATGTTTAACTCTCAGGTTCTCTATCTCTTGAACATCTGTAGCTTTCAAACTTTCTATCTGAGCGGACATACTATTGAATTCTTTCTCGTGCAACTCAGCTTTTGTCTTGGCTTTTTGTTGTTACAGTAGCTTGTTTTCAGCATCAGTATATTCTTCCATGAATTTTTGTGATAGCTGCACACACAAAATTCAAATAATCAGATAATATCAACATTTTTTTAGATTTTCATTTCACACAATGAAACCCCAATTGCATCCTCATTCATAGTTTGAATTCATTAAAAGGAATGAACTACAACTTCAGAGGAATCGACATTAATAGTCCGAGTTCATTTTGTAGAATGAATTCCCAGTTTTATCTTAAAGTTGCATATTTCATTACAGAATTGAATACAATATAACAGTATCATCTTAAACTAGTTTTTTACCTCTCTAAAATCATCAACATTCATTTCTAAGTGTTTGCAAATGGTCTCAATATTCCACCTTGCAAACCTTGGATAGTAGTCTACTTTATTCTGCACCTTCCACCTGGGTTCTAATTTCTTTGAATGCTCAGCAAACCAAGGCTGTAAAAAGAAGAACTACACTAGTCAGTTATCAACAACAATTATGAAGAAATATACAAATGAACTGCCAAATAATTATGAACAAGTATCTAACAGTTTTTCATCTCACCAACAAGTAAAGGTAACATCCTTCAGAAGAACCTCTTCTCAAGCTTTCCATCAAATGCTTGGTGTATGAGATGCGGCAAAGACACTCTACCTACTGACTCTAGGAAAGCTAGGTACTTGGAGTGTATGGAACCTCCATCACCAGTAGTAACAAAAATGGTAGACAAGAGAAAAAGTTCAAACATGGTTACAAGATCTTCAATAGGTCCTTTATTCATAATCAACTCAATGATTTTATCTTTCAATTCTGTATTCTTTATATCAGAAGGTTTCTTTTTTGGTGGAACAAATTTGTAGGTTGTATAGAACATTCCACAAGTGTAGTCTGTCAGGTTTCTTGAGTCCAAGAAAGATTCTTCTATTTCACCTCCAGGGATACATGGTATGCCAAACATTAATGACAACTCTTCAGGTGAGGATCTTAGCAAATATGTTTCTTTCCCTACTTTGAAAATGAACGTATGATCATTTGTATCAGGAATGAACTGATGTGTATTGCATAGAATTTGGACATCACGTGTTGACTTATTCCATTCAGTAGCAACAATTGCTTCTTCCATAAACACTTTGGCTACATTACCCAATGGACTCCTATACAAAGCACTTCTCTGTTCTTCCTTCAAAGTCTCTTGCCCCTCTAGTGCTTTAATCTTATCAGCAAGTGAAATGACTCCAGCAAAGCTACACTTTATCTTCTTTTCTACATTTTTTTAAAAGAAAAACAATAAAAGATTAATGGTTACTTTCATAAATATTAGCTGATATAAAGAAGATAAAGTGTAGCTTGAGAAGGACCAATACTTCAGTTCATTCTATTGGGTGAACTCTAAAGCAGTTCGAATTTAATTCAGTTCATTCTAGAATGTAATTCAGTAAAATGAGACTTTCAAAGAAGAACCAACACTCAGCAGAGGACTTCATTTTGTAAAATGAAGTCCATTCTATATAATGAACTGTAGAATCTATATCTATAACTTTTCTAGACTTCATTCCAAAAATGAAGTCCATTCTATATAATGAACTGTAGAATGTAGATCTATATCTCTTATAGACTTTATTCCAAAAATGAAGTCTATTCTATATAATGAACTGTGGAATCTAGATATATAACTTTTCTGGACTTCATTCCAAAAATGAAGTCCATTCTATATAATGAACTGTAAAATATTGATTTATAATATTTATAGACTTCATTCTACAAAATGAAGTCCAGCAAAACATCAAAGAATGAAACATGTTTCATGGTATAAAATGAACTCAGTCAAACGTCAAACATCAAATAGATCTGCAACTTCATTCTAAAGGATGAACTCTGACAAGATACATGCGATTTAGAACTTCATTCAACAAAATGAACTCCGACAATATATGCCCTACCTATAACTGAAATCAACATGCAACATGTTGAATATTCATGTGAAAAATCAACTTCAGAAGAACAATAAACATCAAAAATCAACTTCTAGTACTTCGAATTAGGGGGTTTTGTACCTTTCGCCGTTTTCTTTGATTTTGATTTCTTTGAAACTGGTTCTTCTTCAACTTGATTAACTCCTTCAAACACAACTAATTGGCTGTTTCTTTCTTCAATTTATCGTCAGAAGATGATTCTATTACATTCCTCTTCGATCTCCTCATTTTAGGGTTTTGATTTCTCTAATTTTTTTAGGATTTTCGATTTTGGGTTTTTGTTTTACTGATTTTGAAGACTGATTTGATTTCGATTGTGAAGATTGAAATGTTTCGACTTATGATTTGTTTGTTTTGCGACTTTCAATTTTTTTCTGTTCATTTTCTCTGGTTTTTCAGATGAAGAGAAGAGAAGAAGACGAAGCAGCTTTTCCTCTGAAAATGGAAAATGAAGAGACTGAAAAGAAAGAGAAAGATATACGCGATTTTTTAGGAAGTTATTGTGTTTGTGGCGGTAACAGTTACAGGAGGGTATTATTGTCTGTTTGGTATTTTTAAATAATTATGGACCAAATGGTAAAGGTGATTTGTAAAAGGACTAAACTGATGTGGGCCCGGATGTAAAAGGACTAAACGATATTTTTCCCTTATCCGTTTGGTTGGATATACATGAAATCTGCTTAACTTTTGCTCTGTTGCATGTGAGGAGTATGCTATTGTCTTTTGTGATCCGAAAAGGCAAAACAAAGAGATAGGTCGTGATCCATATAGATTAGAGTTCGAACATCACAGGTAAGACGTCTAGTCTAAGAACAAGGCGGATTTGCAAAATCACAAGGTAACGTTGGATCGAGCTGTTGGCCTTACACGAACATTTAAACTGTTTGTAAGATGATTTTCATAAAGAAGATAACTTTTTTATAGCCGCCTTCTAGGTTCCAGCTCCCCTTTATTTGGAACGCGCGATTGGGGGATATAAATTACTTCCCCCAACCAATAGTGTCTGCTAAGGGGTGTTTTTGGGGGTAAAAATACTAAAATACCCTTCCCTCAAAATAAAAAACAAAAAACAAAATCATATCCCCCATTTCCATCTTAACTGCCGGCATTCTCGTTAGGGTTAGGGCTTTGAAACCTAAATATTCTCCACTTTGAAAACGATTTTTTTTTTTTACATTCGGAAGTGATGAATAACAGCCGGTAGTGATGAAAACCATGCCGGAAGAGATGAAGACCATGCCGGAAGTGATGAAGACCATACCGGAAGAGATGAAGACCATGCCGGTAGTGATGAAGACCATGCCGGTAGTGATGAAGACCATGCCGGAAGTGATGAAGACCATGCTGGTAGTGATGAAGACCATGTCGGAAATATATTTTTTTAACATCGCCGGAAGTGATGAAGACCATGCCGGAATTGATAAAGACCATGCCGGAAAATGGTGTCGGCATGCTTGGTAACTAACATTCAATGCCGTAACTAAATGCCAGCATGCTCGATAGAAATCTATCAATGTCGATAGTCAAGTGAAAAAAAATTCAATTTTCTGGATACTTTACATCATGTGCCGGCAAAGAAATTTAAGCAACATACTATGCCGTTAGCAGTACCGGCATGCTCGAGAACATCCTATCAATACCAGCAGTGGACTGATCAAAACCAGAAAAAAAATTCAAAACGGAATGGGTTTTGAATTTCAAAACCAGAAAAAATTTCTACGAGATGTTGTCTCGAACACAGCCGGGAGGGGCTACGCCCCCCGGGCCACCCCGGATAGTGGCAAACATTTATGAAAATTTCCAACAAATGCCGGCATGGTTTTTTCGATTGAATACAATGCCGGCTTGCCTTTCAAAATGGGGGATATTGTTGGCCGGCATGGACGTAGTATGAATACAATGCCGGGAATGCTGCTGCCGGCATTGTATTCATACTACGTCCATGCCGACACCGAGCTATTTCAGCTGCAACAATGGTGGATTCAAAGAAAAAAAAATCAAATTTTCAACACATTGGCACCTTTACCTGAGTATTGGGAGTGCTTGTACAATCATCCTCTATTTTTACCAAAAAAAGTTCCCTTTCAAAAAAAATTCCTCCTTCTACTCTTACCGCACTCACCCAAATACAAATAAAACACACACTAATCATTTATCAAATAATCTTATGAATTTACTAATTATAATTAAGCACTAATCCTGATTAGTGAGGGGTAGATTAGGTATTAGGTAAAATACTTAGATAAGGGGTGACCCTAATTTGATATTTGGATCCAGGTTTTGTCCTTTTCCTCTATCCCCCAATTAGATTGAGTATCCCCCAATCACGCGTTCTTTATTTGCCATTACTGGGATATGTTATTGTCACTACCCACTATCTACAGACGTTATCATCTGGGAGAAGCGATTGACAATCTCTAACAATCTCTCTTATTTTGGGAATCTTTTTCAGATACCACCACTTTATATAATCCCCACTGCAAGTGTATCTAACCGGAGAGGTCGGGGCATCGAGTCCCTCCGGCCGCACATTATATGTTAGTTGTGGAGTTATAACAAGTCTTAGTAGTCTACTAAATAATTCTCACCCCTCAAATTAGGATCTTAATAAAGTACGACTTACGTGGCCATCAAGACAAAAGATGACATACCAATTTTTTATGATAGTTCTGCCAAGTTTCACAATTTCGTATCTTCACCAAAGTGAGATTTTGTAGTTACATCTCTCGTAAGATTTCACAACCATATTTCCCACAAAACTCCCTCCGTTCCAGTTTAGCTTAGTGGGTTATTTTTTGTTCCACATTAGTTGATGATTTTCATATTTTCCCACAAAACTACCAACAATACCCTAATATTTGTCTTGGAAATATAAGTTTATTTTTAAATGTACTAATATCAATTAATACTATTAGAAAACTATTCTCAAGGGCATAAATAGAAAACTTTCATATCTCTCTCCATTTCTTAATTCGCGTGAAAACTCTCAAAACATCATCTAAAGTGGAACGCATGGAGTAATAATTATGTACAAGTCTAAATTGAACTCTCCACCATTTGATATCATTCTCAAAGAGAATAACATCAAATGGGGGAGAGTTAACACCATCATCTACCACCTAGAAAATCAACTGGTGAAAATTAACGGTCGAAATTAAAATCGGTAGATTGTGAGGTTTGATATATCGAATTGTGCTCATTTTTGGAAGGAATCTAAAGTTTCAAAAGAGGAACATATCATCAAAATATTCGGTTGAATTTATTGTCATTTGCACTATAATTTTTTTTTGGTTCAATCTTGTATAAATAGTGTCCATATAAGATTGTCCATGGATCCTCCCTCATGTATATATATATGAAGGAAATCAATGTGCTACCTGTTGGAGGAAGGTTACTTAAATTATTCACTTCAGCTGAAGCAACTCGTAGGCCTGCAAAGGAAGTTAGCTAAGGGAATCAAGTGCGTAGGGTCTTTCGAGATCCAAGAGATGTCAGTAGCACATTTGAAGCTAAATTGTTCGGAGTGTTGATCCGATCTCAATTGTGTTCCAGACAAAATACTAGGCTAATATTCATAGCGGCTTGATACATATGGTGTTTAAACTGGACGAGGTCCTGAGGATTTCTGCTAGATTGCAGTTTTCCTTGTTAACAAATTTTTGGCGTCTTGTATTGATTCTTTTTCGCATTATATTGTTTATCTTTATAAGCGAAATATCACAAGTAGTATGTTCACCAACCTAGATAATTTTTTAGATCGATTGTAAAGATCCTATGAGATTTATTCTTATCGAACATATATTTTGAAATATAGATTACAAGACTTATTTTTATTGGAATTTGGATCTTATACAGTTCGGGTACATACTAGGTTGGCCTTGATTACAATCAGGAACAAGGATTTTATTCAAAATATTTATACATATTTGATTGCACGAGGAGTTGTCAATAGAAGTTCATGAACGGAAATTTTGGTGGTGTTGAAATGACGAGGGTACCAAGTACACCACAATATTTTCGATATCAACCTATAAGTTTGATACCTTGTGTGATCTAATATAGACATAAATTGTCAAGAAGATAGAAAACCACAAGGTTTACACTTGGTATATAGTATTAGTTCGAAACTGAACCCAACTATAGGGATCAACCCAAGTGTTGGATTAACATAAATTGTATTTACTTTTAATGATAACTAAAACAATAAATAAATATAATAGCGAAAAGCTAAAGTAAAGACACGATAAGATTTTGTTAACGAGGAAACCGCAACTGCAGAAAATACATGGGACCTAGTCCAGTTTCGAACACTCTTAGAACTAAGTCACTATACAAAGAACACTAACCACTTCGTATAGTTGAGACCAAGTAAATTACTCTTAGTTACCTAGTTTCCTCAGTATCCCTGCACCTACAACCAATCTGGACAACGCACGTGAATCCTAAGATAGAGTCCACCATTTTAAGTTTCTTCAGTCGCTGTGAAGACTTCAAGCACTCAACTTCTTTGGATCGTCTTCCGAAACAGTAAAGGACTAATTTGTTCGGTAACCACTCTTCCAATCTCAAGAAATGAAACACAAATTATTTAGTTGAGTCAACAAAAGATTTTCCGTTTAATCTAATAAACTCCTTTACTGGGTAAGATATACCAAGATATAGATTATCGAAATAACCAGATCTAGGTATACGAACTATCAAATTAAGAAATTCAAATCCACTCAAGAAAATACAAAACCAAGTTTGTTTCTATATAATCTTTACTTACAAATGTATGCAAAGGCCGGTTCGATGGATGCAGCACAGAAACTGTTTGATGAAATGCATGAAAGAACTTTGGTTTCATGGACGATTCTTATGTCAGGTTATACTCGCCATGGACCTAAGACTGAAACAATAATAATATTTCAGAAAATGGTTCATAATGATGGGTTTAAGGTTATATCGAAGTTTAGTATCTCTACTGAATTGACCCAGCACTTGATGGGAATTTATAAGAAAATTCTATTGCTCTGGACATGTGGCGCCGAAGAGACTAACTAAGCTACAAATTAAAGCTACAAATTAAAGCTACAAATTAAAATGAAAACAATTAATATGGAGACTACATTTGGTGGGAGCCTATGAACAGAATCTATGGTATGCGAGTAGCTAGGCATTGTGTTATGTACAGTACAATCACGAAGACTCGAAATGAAATGAATGAGTGCTTTATACTCGAATGTATATGTCATCACTTCTCTCCTGGATATGCACACTGAGTGACTTATGGTCGACCTTCTTTGGACGACTGAAGTACCTTATGGTCGTCCAGAAATTGGTGACCAGTGCAACGAAAACTAAAAACTAAAAACGAAAAAAATTCACTAATCAAGCGAAAATGGATTAGTTAATTACCTCCAAACCTTTTTTACTGAATGTATTTTCAGTTGAATTAACAAAATGTTGTTGGATGTTCCATTCATCTAAGGTTTGGATTCTTTGCCCTAGATTTTCAATCGTAGAAGGATTGTTTGCCGATTAAGTTGTTGATTTCTACGAATTAAATGATAAGAGTTAAAGAGATAATAAATTTATAATAGTGAACTAATTGAACACAACTCTAACCTAGGGTTAATACTTTTTAATGGGTTTTTAATGAATATAGAGATTAATGGAGAAGAAGACAAATTAGGGTGGTGATAGATAGTTATAGTCAAAGTTAATTTGACTTCTATAGGTGGTAAATGGGAAAAATGAAATTGAAAAGTAGAATTACTTTAAAAATTCTAATAAGAGTGGCAGATAGGAAAAGTGAGGGTGTCAAATAGGCGGAACCTTTAAGAATACCTTCGATTCTTGAAACCGAATTTCAGTCGCTGTATAATAGGCTAGGTCGTCCACTATTAGAGTTTTGACCTATCAATTCTGGTACTTGAACGGTTATTATTTGGCTCCATTTACGACTAGTCGAGTAATTCTAATGAAAGACAGAAACTCGTACCCTCCTACTTCCATTTTCTTTTTTTTATAGGACATGCCTCCCAATTCAATGCGGACCTTCAATGCGTCTGCTCAAGGGGAAACTTGCAGTAGGGATCGGATAAAAAGTTTATGTAAAGCGAGCAAATGTTATGGAAAGTGGAGCGGAAACATATTACAACAGAACAAGAAAAATGGAGTGTTATCTGGCTCTTTACCAAAAGGTACCAGCAAGACTTGAACCGATCGAGAGGCTCTTTTGTTTTTCTTTTATTTTACCAACTTGGGTCAGTCTGGTAACTATGGTTGGTTAGAAACCTCTAATGTGCGGATGGGATTGCACTATTACAGGACGTTGTCACTTGCATTCCTAGATTTAGGACACCATCAAGAAATAAAAATCAAAAGCATTAAATGTAGAAAAATAAACTGAACAAATTATTAAAGTAGAGCGCTGAAACTAGTCTAATCTATAAAAACTTGGTCTGTCCGCTTTCACATCCCTTCTGTTCTGTAATTTGAAACTAAGAGCTTTTTCCAATGAATACTATTATCTCAACTCCAAGCTCCTCTCAACCTCATCTTCTTCTTAAGAATGTTCTTATAATCTTCGTCACGCTTGAGATGTGTAATCGTACCACTAGTGCGGAAAATACCCAGGAGAGGGATCATAGTCGAGCCATATTTGTTTTTGGAGATTCCTTGGTTGATGTTGGTAACAATAACTACGTTCCTCTTACAATTGGGAAAAGTAACTACTTCCCTTATGGAATGGATTTTCCTGGCGTCATATCTCCTACCGGACGTTTTACCAATGGAAGAACAGTTGTTGACATTATAGGTAACTAATTAAAAATATTTCGTTATTTTTCGGGTTCGTATTTGAATATATTATTTGCTTAAGTGATCATCGATCTGATTGAGCGAGCAGGAGAAGAGTTGGGTTTAAAACATTTCATTCCTCCTTATCTGGCTCCAACAACAGTTGGGGACGTCGTTCTTCGTGGAGTCAATTATGCATCTGGTGGTGCTGGAATACTTAACGATACAGGCGCTTTCTTGGTACGTAATTAAACTTCAAGTCTTCAACCACTGACTCTTTGATACGCATTAATGTAACCGTTTTAGAGGTAATTGGTACTTGAGCAGTATTTGCTTATGCATATAGGGTGGC
The DNA here is from genome assembly GCA_023531105.1 of Papaver atlanticum. Lineage (NCBI taxonomy): Eukaryota > Viridiplantae > Streptophyta > Magnoliopsida > Ranunculales > Papaveraceae > Papaver > Papaver atlanticum. The sequence goes on along the minus strand of JAJJMB010010045.1, from coordinate 1,019,511 downwards.
CGAATCAACATGGACGCGCAGATCGATAACTTTGCGAATACAAGGAACTATATAATCTCGAATGCTAATGTTTGGGGTTCTATGACCTCGGCTAATTCTTCTTCAAAAACACTTTTAGAGAGAGCTCTTTTCGTTGTGGTAATGGGTTCAAATGATTTCATTGGGAACTATTTCTCTCCAGTTCCCTTTGTACCTACGCAAAAATCAATGTCTCTGGAAATGTTTCTTGAGTCATTGATCTCAAGATTCAGACTGCAACTAACAGTAAGAAGAATTTCTCCCTTTCTATTTGTTTGTTTGCCGATATACACATATTTAATGCCACCTAAATGAATTTGTTTTTCGCGGTCACTCTATGTAGAGATTGTACAAAATGGGTGCAAGAAAGATTGCTGTTGCAAATGTCGGACCTGTCGGTTGCACCCCGTTAGAAAGAGCTTTGAATCCATCGTATACGACCAGTGATTCTTGCATCAGTTTCATTGATAATGCAGTGATTTTATTTAACAAGAAACTGAAGAGCCTACTCATGGATTTGAACTCAAATCTTGCTGGATCCAAATTTTTATGTGCTGATGTCTACAGCATTTTATCTCATCTTATCAGTAACTATCAATCTTACGGTACGTGCAATTAATGATTAACGTCCTTAACTACTTGATTGTAGTGATAAAACAATAACATTTATTTGTCTGTTTTTTTTTTTCCTTTTTAACTAGGTTTTGAGAATTACAGTTCTCCATGTTGTAAAATACTTCCAAGAGCTTTGAGAGGTTTGTTACCGTGCAGTCCGACATCAATAGTTTGTAGTAACCGGTCCAAGTATGTATTTTGGGATATGGCTCATCCAACTGAGGCTACTAATGTAATTATCGCAAAGAGGCTACTCAATGGCGATTCCAAAGCCATATATCCAATGAATATTCGCCAACTCTACTACGCATGAGGGATGCTGGCCTCAACAATTATCAGTGCCAATGCTAAGAGCTCTCGGGTTCATCTTTCTTTCCACCCCTTCTACCATTTCAAATAGTTTGGTGTGTAGGTAATAATTTGTTTTCAGTTGTTTGGTTTGTCATCATTCGCAATAGTAATTACATTAAAAGCAAACCGTGAACGGGTTGCCATTTTTGCCTCCTGCAGGGCCATAACTCTATCCTGTCGAGACTAGACTAAACTGTGATTACAAATTTGAAATTTGAAATTGAATTGAACTGAATACACTGCATTACCAAAATTGCCAATTTGAAATGAAAACACTTTATTTTTTCTCACTGTTCAGATGATTAAAATGGAAAGAAACTGAATAATGTTATCTTGATCCCATTATCCTAGGTTGGTGCATGCATAGTAATTGAAAATAATTCAATGCACCATTTCTCTTGCCAACTACTACTTTGTTTTTCAAGTATCAAAGTTCAATCCATTGAGGCATTGGTTCTATGCTAATCTGAACTAGTTCATTAACTGCGGAAGAGTACTCTTGTTCAATGAACATTTTTATGTTGCATTGGACATTTGAAAAATCACCTTTGTCTACCCACCTGACCTATTAGAAATTTGTTGATGGGCTTGGTGTGCAACTCTATTCTAATATCCAATGTCATGGTTGTACAGTGTTAAAGTCGTTTAGTGATGATACAGATAGAATCTCTGTGTTTCTCATTAATGACCAAAACTTATTGACAAGATAACAACAGAGAGATTATATACCCTCTCATTACATACACTATCAACCACACAATACTAACCATACATAATGGAACATGTGTAACTGACAGCTCATAGAGGCAGTTACAAACAATTACAAGACAGGCTGGATGACAGGTAGACTAACTATTACCCCCTGCAAACTGAACTGTCTGAAGGTTGGTGAAGCTGTAGACATGAAGTTTGTCCTTAAGCATCTGAAATATGGGACCAGAAGGCCCTTAGTAAAGATGTCTGCAAGTTGATCTAGAAATATAAGATACCTTCAAGGATTTAGCTTGGACCAATTCTCTGACAAAATGAAAGTCAAGAGCCATATGCTTCATTTTACTGTGAAAAACAGGATTTGAGGCAAGAGATATGCTGGTAATGTTGTCACAATGCACAGTTGGAGGAACAAGTAAGAAGATATATAAATCCTGAAGTAACTGACACAACCACACAATCTCAGCTGCTGTTTGTGCAAGTGCCCTGTACTCAGCCTCAATACTAGATCTAGCAACAGTAGACTGTTTCTTAGCAATCCAAGAAATAGGGTTATGACCAAAGAAGATGCAGAAACCAGTAGTAGATCTTCTGTCATCGGGAGATCCAACCCAATCAGCATCACTGAACCCTTGTAAAGTTTGAAGGCCTTTGGAGAAGAAAAGACCATGATTAATTATACCCTTGACATACCTTAGGATTCTCTTAGCAGCACACATATGGACTGTAGTAGGCCGATGCATGAATTGACAAACCTGATTGACTGCAAAGCTTATCTCAGGTCTAGTCCAAGTTAAGTATTGTAAAGCACCTACCAATGATCTGAATTCTGTAGGATTATCAAGAACATCTTTATCTGAAGCACTTAACTTGCATGAAGCAGAGGCTGGTGAAGAACAAGTTTTAGCACCCACCATTTGAGTCTTATCCAATAAGTCCAAAGCATACTTGGTTTGACATAGAAAAAGACCAGAACTGTTCCTCTTGACTTCTAGACCCAAAAAATAATGCAAAGCACCTAGATTCTTGAAAGTAAAGTGAGAACTCAAGGCTGTAATGATGTCATTGCAATAAGAAGTAGAGTTACCTGTTAAGATGATGTCATCTACATAAACCAAGAGAACTGTAATTCTGGTGCCAAGCCTTTGAACAAAAAGAGAAGGATCAGAGCAGAAGAATGAAAGCCCAAAGATATAAGAACAGTATAAAGTTTGTCATACCAAGCTCTGGGAGCTTGTTTTAGGCCATATATAGACTTGTGAATTTTACACACAAAGTGAGGCTTGTCTTTATCAATAAAACCTTGAGGTTGCTCCATAAAAACTTTCTCCTGTAAGTCTCCATGTAAGAATGCATTACTTACATCCAACTGCTGAATGGACCAGTCAAAATGAACTGCCAAGGAAAGAATTAGCCTTATTGTAGTGGGTTTGGCTACAGGGATAAAGGTTTCATTGTAGTCTAGACCAGCATGCTGATGAAAGCCTTTAGCTACAAGCCTTGACTTGAATTTATCAATTGTACCATATGCATTATACTTAATCCTATAAACCCACTTGCATCCAACAACATTTTGACCAGCTTTAGGTGCTACAAGAGACCATGTGCCTGCATTCTTTAATGTTGTGTGTTCTTGAACCATGGATACTTTCCAGTCTGGATGCTTGTTAGTTTGAGTGAAGCAAGTTGGAATAATAAGAACTATAAGACTAAGTAAAGCAGCAGGTAAAAGATGTTTAGTGGCAAAGTACATTTTAGGCTTAAAAATACCAGATTTACCTCTTGTCTGCATTGAATGTTTATTCTGAACAACATGATTTGAAGCACTAGGTAGGACAGATGAAGTGACTGAAACTGGTAAACCAATGTCAGTGAGAGAAGTATTAGCAGTAGTATCTGAGCTTGAAGTAGCATCAACAGATGGTAACTGAGCAGTGACAAGAGAGTCATGAGCAAAATTCTCAAAACACGGTGCTGAAGTAGAGGCTGGAGTAGACAGCATAGTAGCATAAGGAAAAACATTTTCATTGAACACTACATGTCTAGAAGTAAACACCTTTCCATAAATAGGATCTAAGCATCTGTACCCCTTTTGATGAGTGTTATAGCCAAGAAAAATACAAGGAGAACTTCTTGGAGCTAACTTGTGAGAAGTATATGGCCTTAACCAAGGATAACAAACACATCCAAAGCTTCTCAAAGATGAATAATCAAGTGTCTTCCCAAACAATTTCTCCAAGGGTGACAAAAAGTTAATACTTTTAGTGGGTAATCTATTGATTGTGTAATTTGCAGTCAGAAAAGAGTCTACCCATAATGAATTAGGAAGAGTAGCCTTGATAAGGAAAGTTCTCCCAACATCTAAAATGTGCCTATGCTTAGCCTCAGCAACTCCATTTTTCTCAGAGGTATATGGACAAGTGTATTCATGTTTTATACCATGTAAAGCAGTAAATGTTGAAACTCTTTATTTATGAATTCACCTCCACCATCAGTCCTGATTGTGACTATTTTAGTACATAATTGATTCTCAATTTGATGCTTAAAAGTAAAGAATATAGTCTTGAAATCAGACTTAGCTTGAAGAAGAAATAACCAACAAAATTTAGAATAATCATCAATCACATTAACATAATAGAGATAACCACTATTAGACATGACAGGAGCAGGACCCCAAAGATCCATATGTAAAATCTCTAAGGGTTTTGAAGTACAAGTAGTGGAGATACTAAAAGGAAGTTTATGTGATTTTCCTAACTAACAACACTCACAGAAGAGTGGTGTTTTGATTACATTATTATCAAACTGTTGACATACTCTTTGAAGAGTTTGAAATGAAGAATGAGCTAATCTGTGATGCCAGATCGCTGAAGTAGCTTTACTGATGTGAAGGGCTTGAGGAGGTAGATGGAAGTTGATTGGGTACAATCCATTGACATGAGGACCCTATAGCAGAATCTTTCCAGTTTGAAGATCTTACACAGTGTAGTCAAAAGGAGAAAATTTGATAGTACAATCATTGTCAGTTGTAAATTTATGGACTGATAAGAGATTGTGAGATAAAGTTGGTACATGTAAAACATTTTGAAGTTTGAAATTCTTAGTAGAAGCAGGTAAAGAAACATAACCAACAGAATTGATTGACATACCTTCTTCATTTGCAGTTTGAATATACTCATATCCATCATAAGCTGTATAAACATCAAGAAGAGAGCTATTGTTGACTATATGATTATTTGCACCACTGTCAGCATACCATGGATTCTCACCAAATATATTAGATGCAGCCAACATAGCATGAAGGTTTTGTGGTGGTGATTTTCCTTGATAAGCAAAGTTCAGCCTTTGTGGACACTCTGGAGCCAAATGATCAGTACTACTGCATAGTTGACAAGGAATTTTCTCACTAGAAATCATAGATGGTGGTGGTGGAACTGAGGCAAAATTTGGAGATGTATATCGAAATGATGAAGTAGGGGAAGGACCTCTATAAGAAGGGTGAAAAGGTCATTTTCCTCTGTAATTTGGACTATGTCCACTTCTCATACCAGGATGAGGACTACGAAAAGAATAAGCTGATGGATGAGTGTGTGAATGAAAATTCCTAGAATTGTTATGAACCAAAAAATCCTTATTCTCAGTGTCTGCAACGATAGACTTAGATATGGTAGCAAGAACAATTTCTTCACTAAGCAGAAGATTGTGCAATTCTATACTAGTGACTGGTGGATACCGTACACGAATGGACGTAGAGAAATCATCAAAGGAAGAGCTCAAACCTGATAAGGTAGTAACCACCATTTCACTATCACTTACAATTTATCCTGCAGCAGCTAACACATCAACAACTTTCTTGATCTCAGAGAGATAATTGGTAATAGATTCATTATCAAGACGAAATGATTGTAACTTTGTACGAAGATGAATAGTATGAGCAGCTGATACCTGTGAAAACCTAATTTGAATGTTCGTCTATAGCACAAATGCATAAGTAGCTCCAGCAACGTAAGGAACAACGGATTCAGACATGGTAAAGAAGCAAAGTAATTGTAGAATCTTCATCCTTCCATAAAAGATAAACAGGATTTAGGGATGTCAATATATTTCCGAAGTCCGAGATCCGTTTCCGAAAATCCGGCATCCTATAGGATTTAATCCGACAAATCGGATGTCGGATATCAGAATCGGAGATTTTATCGGATTTCACCGCTTGACCCTATCGGAATTGGAATAGGTTGATTCCGTTAGGCTAATATCCGACATCCGATAGCCTAGGGATGTACTTGTAATTTCCTACCCCTGGGTATTATCTGTCGGGAGATACAACCATTCAACCAAAGTCTGTCATTACTCTTCTCTTTAGTCTTTATCATTTTTTCTCATTCTCTAACAAAACTCAACACAGAAACTCAGAAAGAGATCGATTTATTCGTGATTTGATCGAGAGGGAGGGACTGAGTGATCGATTTGATCGAGAATATTAATGATCAAAGACTCTCACTCAAGAAGTAAGTCATTAGTCATGAATCTAATCGATTGTTTCGAAGTTAGGTTTTTTTTTCTTCCCCAAATCGATTGCATATTTGCATGTTTGATGTTTGAATATTTCTGTTTTTAACTATTAGAATCAATCATGTTCTTCTTTTAGCTTTTTTATTACAACTGAATTCAGATAACATAGGGTTTCAATTTTGATTTTAATTATTGGGTTTGAAATTTGAATATAGATGACGATTGATGGGGGTTTATTTGATTTGAATTTAGGGTTTTGAGTTGTTTGATTGATTATATTCAATTTCATGATTTGGGTTCTGTTTTGCTGAATTTTGGGTTTTGAGTTTTGGTACTATGATGGATATTCTTATAATTGCTGCAGTATTATAGCACAGTGGAGTATCATTTTGAAGTTAATGTTACCACTGGGTACTCAGAAACCTATCTTAGTTGTCCAGAAAGAATTGCCAGTAACTAATAAAAGTATGGCTTTATGGATGTTGTGGCTATATGATTTGTAGTTCAATTTGTTTGTATTGAACCTTCAGCATGTAATAAGAACCTTAGTTGTCTTGGTTATGCTCTGAGTTGTTGATGTTAAGTACAAAAAAGTAACGTAATAGTTATAGTTTTTGAGTGTAGTTACTCAAAATTTGGCTTAGTTCTGATTATCTATATGTTTGAAAGGCTATTGTGTTCATGGAGAAGTTACAGAATGGTTGTGCTATCAAGAACATGAGATTCTTATTCAGTTTGAAAGGCTATTATGTCTTGGGTTATTTGCATATTTGCATGTGTTTCATTGAACTTTACAGAACCATCTAGAGATTTGAAATGATTTTGATTATTTTTGGGTTGTTGTTGTTCTCAGAATGTCTCAAAGTCAAAGATCATCCAATAGAGTTGAAACTTCAAGCTGCAGTCAACAAAATTCCGAACAACCAGAACAAGAAGATCAAAGTGTTGAATGTTCAACAATTGCTTCAACAGCATCTTCTTCGAGTAAGAGATTAGCAGAAGTAACTGATGAAGATCATCCACTTGTTATTGCTGCATTGAAGAAATTGCGTGCAACAAGGTCACCGGCATGGGATGAATTTACTAGGAAAATTATTGTAAGGACTGTAAAAGGGAAGGTGGATAAGGAAGAGGCTATCCTTATGGGTGAATGTCGTCATTGTGGAAGGTCCTTTGAAGCATGTAGTGAGAAAGGAACTACCCGCTTGTCTCAACATCTAAAAATCTGCCCCGAGAAGCCTGAAAACAAGCCAGGCCAGATGAAGATTACCACTGCAATTAAAAAAGCAGGTAATAACCATACAGTTAAATTACTTAATTGGAAGTATGAGCCTATGGTTACTAGGAATTGCCTTTCTAAAATGATTGCTAAGCATGATTACCCTCTTAACATGGTTGAGCATTTCTACTTTAGAGAGTTTGTTAAGTCTTTGAACCCTGCTGCTAAAATGCCATCTAGGAATACAAGTAGAGCAGATGTGTTGAGGTGTTATGCTGAAATGAAAGATGAACTGCAATTACAATTAGATAATTTAACTTCCAAATGTAGTCTTACAACTGATATGTGGACTGCCAAACACACTAAAGATGGTTATTGTTGTGTTACATGCCATTTTATAGATGATGAGTGGAATTTGACTGCCAAAACCTTAGCTTACATTGTAGTGCCGTCACCACATACAGGAGATGCTCTCTCAGATTTTATCAAAACTTGCACTTTGGAATGGAACATAGATAGGAATTTATTTGCTTTGACTGCTGATAATGCTCCAGTTAATGGTGTTATGATGAGAAATCTTATTAGTTGGCTAGATGGTAAGAATTGTTTGTTGCTTGGAGGAAAAATGTTTCACATGAGGTGTAACAATCACATACGGCATTTGATTGTATTGTATGGCATGAAAGTAGCTGCTGGGTTTTAGAGGGTATTAGAGATTGTGTTAAATATGTAAAGTCTTCACCAGCTAGGAAAGAGAAGTTTGAAACAACATTGGCATAATGTAGATTGTCTGGAAAGTCAGTTAGTTTAGACGTAGACACATAATGGAATTTCACTTTTCTGATGCTTAAGAATGCCATTGCACTTCAAGAGGGTTTTGAAAAACTTAATGAGTTTGATTCTGATTTCGTTATTCTTCCATCTAGACAGCAGTGGGAACAAGGGATAGAAATTTGTAAATGTTTAGAGGTTTTTAATGATATTTCAACTCAGTTTGCAGGGATTAAGTGTCCAACTGCAAATCTGTATTACAATGGGGTTTATGAAATTAACAAATGCATCAAAAGTTGGGAAGATAGTACTTTTGAGTATGTCAAAGAAATTGGGTTAAAAATGAGAGAAAAGTTTAATGCATATTGGAGTGAAAGTAATTTGATTATGAGCATTGGAGTGGTTTTAGATCCAAGGTATAAGGAAAAATGGGTAAGGTACACATATAAGAGAATTTATGGAGATGATAGCTATGCAGATGATTATGAGAAATTCAAAACAAACTTGACCCAAATTTTCAAGGCATATGAATCTCAAAACAGCACTTCATCTCCTGCTTTCTTTAGCAACTCTGTCTCTCGCATGGATGTAAGAAGCTTAGGTACAACTAACCCAGATTGTGCTAATTTTATGTTGGAAAATGATGAATATGATGTTCAGAAATCTGAGTTAGAGATGTACTTATAAGAACCAATTCTTCCAACTCTGACACCCAAAGATGAATTCAATTTTGAAATATTGAGTTGGTGGAAGCTAAGTAGCCCTAAGTACCCAACTCTAGCAAAGATAGCAAGGGATGTGTATGTTGTTCCGGTGACCAGTGTGGCATCAGATTCCATGTTCAGCGATTGTGGAAGGGTTCTAACAATACACAGAACTTCATTAGCTCCAGAGTTAGTCCAAGCATTGCTATGCTTAAGTGATTGGTTGCCAGACTTCTTTGATGCAGGTAAATCTTCTTTACCTTTGTATTTTTTTCTTGCTATTAACTAATTTTTAGTCAATGAACATATATAAAACCTCGATTTTTACTGGTATGTAACATGGGAAGTTCACTCAGTATTAGGATTTTATGTTTACTCTGTGGTCAAAAACCTAGGTTTAGAATCTAAGAATTTTGAACTCCCGTTTGAAGTATTTCATTCTTGAAGTTTGACATTTTGAGTTTGTAGTGAGTATCATATACAAGGGGTTTGCATTTGTCTTAATATACTTTAGAAAGAAAGGGATCTTTTTATGCGTTGCAGGACTTTGAAATTTTAAGGATTTGGGCATGGGTGTAGATTTAAGAATAACCCTTTTTAGTGATTAATGTTGCTCCAATACTATACGACTCAAAACAACTTAGGCAAGACGCTCAAAGGGTTGGAAATAACAGTAGATTAAATGGAACTGGATGGGTAATAGTCTTCGTGTTTTACGAAGCCTGCAATAGTTCTTTAGTTTTAGAGCTCATTGTTGAATTAAGTGAATAAGATTACAAATATTATATAGTTGCAACTAAGTTCTGTCAGCTGCAGAACATATACATTAGGGTAAGGATTGAAGAAGAAGAATATCTAGTGGTTCTTGTACCCCCTCAAAATGACCATATTATGTAGTGAAAAAATTGGTAAATCTGATGTCATCTAGTGAGTTGCATGGTTAACCTGTTTATTGTGTAACAGTTCTTTTCCTGGAGTGTTCATTACATCCATAAAACTCTAGTTCTACTGATCATCCATAAGTATACAGCTGCTGGAATTCAGTTTTTGGTGTTACAGTGTAGAAGATGTCTGGAATTCAGTTTAGCTGCCAGGATTAGGTGCATTATTAATTTCTTGTGGTGTACAAACAACAAGACCAGTGATATAATCTGTAGCTCGAAATTTTGTTAAGAGTGCTAGAAACAATGATTTTCAAGTGAGGAAGTTATCTTCTTTGAGTTTTAAAGTAACAATGTTGGCTAATTGATGAAGAGGAAATTTGGAAATGGATTTTGGAGCATCCATGAAGATTGAACTGAAGAATAAAAGAAAGATAATGAAAAATTAGATCAAGAAACTGAGATCTATATTAAAGAAAACGAGCTACAGAGAAACACAATAAACGAGTGAGAAGAAGAATTCAGTCGAACAAGGATGACAATTAGAAAATAACCCAAAGATTCACTCGTTTGAAGGTAAAAAATTGAGCTCAAATGAAGCCATTAATGGCAAAAGAAAGAAACTTGGATCGATTTCGCTCATCTGATACCAAGATAGAATATTTGTTTTTCTCATTAATGACCAAAACTTACTGACAAGATAAGAACAGAGAGATTATATACCCTCTCATTACAGACACTATCAACCACACAATACTAACCATACAGAATAGAACACGTGTAACTGACAGCTCATAGAGACGCTTACAAACAGTTACAAGACAAGCTGGATGACAGGTAGACTAACTATTAGATACCAATGACTTGAGTATGAAACTTGCCCGCATAAATTTCTTTATCGATCATTTTCTTCTTCTTTTTTGCAATTTCGATACAGTTATTTTGTTTTTAATTCTTTCTTATTTATCAGGGAGGTGAATTTGATCCCATTCTCCTTTTGTATTTTCAAGCAACAATGCTCAATAATGGAGCTTGTAAGTTATAACTACATTTTCAAAGCTTGTGATTTTCTTAGACATAATGAGCCATATCTTATCAGCTTATCTCATTACTGATAATGAAGTTGCATCAGCACATAAATTAAGTGAGCTTTTAATTACATTCCTAAATAAGAAATTAGAATCTTACAACCATGCCCATGATTGCAAGCTCAACAAGCCTTTCTACACTTATCTTTGCACAAAGTTGGTTTCCTTATAATTTAGAAACTCTAGAATAGATTTAGTAACAACCAATAATGATGTAGAAAATGAAACTAATATGTCATTATATAGAAAATGAAACCGAGTTTTATATTACACATTTGAACTTCGGAGTTATGGGTGGCAACACCAACACGTACTCTTATACTTATCCATGTTTTCTTCTAAATATTCATATCCTTGTGCTTATTAAGATTTGTTTAGCCTATAATACTAAAAATGAAAGTAAGTGTCCAGCATTATTTGTATTTGGAGATTCTTTGGTTGATGCTGGAAACAATAACAGACTTATTAACATTGCAAAATATAACGTGGTACCTAATGGAATCGATTTTCCGGGCGGGATACCTACTGGTCGTTACACCAACGGAGAAACGGCTATTGATTTTGTAGGTATTGAAATATCAACCACGTGCATAAGTTTCCCCAGTGAATTTAAGAGGATACAAAGAGGTTGTTTTCCAAATTTTAAAATTTGTTGTTTTTTTTTTTTTTTTGTAGGTCAAGGGTTGGGTTTCAAGAACTTCATTCCGCCTTACAATGATCCAACCACCGCTGGAGAAGTTGTTTTTCATGGAGTCAATTATGCATCTGGTGGTAGTGGAATTCTTGATCACTCTGGTTATATCTTTGTAAGTTACTAGCTTACTCTTTAATTAGCTAGTTACTAATTATAAGCTAACTAGCTAATTAATTAAATCTTTGATCGTCAAACTATATGTAGGGAGATCGATTCAGTATGGATGAACAAATTGATAATTTTGCCAATACAAGGCAATACATAATCTCGAGTATCGGTAGTATTGCGGCTTCCGAGCTTTTCTCTAAAGCTCTCTTTAGTGTTGGTATAGGTTCAAATGATTTCGGTTTGAACTATTTCATTCCACTCATTTCAATACCTAAACAAAAGTTGATTCCTCTACAAGAGTTTGTAGATTCAATGATCTCAAAATATAGACTTCAATTAACGGTAAGAATATAAAATTACCTCAAATTTTTCTGGTTTTTACTTTTTACCTCTCGATCTTCTGTGCTAAAACAAATTCGTGAACTTGTTATATGCAGAGACTATATGAGTTTGGTGCTAGAAAGTTGGTCATTCAAAACGTTCCACCTATTGGTTGCCTCCCGTTTGAGAGGGAAGTGAACAAGCGATGGAACGGGGATTCTTGCGTCGCACCCATAAATGATGCAGCAATGATGTTCAACACGGAACTGAAGTCATTGGTATTGGAGTTGAACTCCAGTCTTGTTGGATCACAATTTCTTTACGTGGATATATACTACATTGCTTGGGATCTCATCAATAATTATCAGTCTTACGGTAGGCTGAATTATGGCATAATAACATGGAATACAATTTAGTAATTTACAATTAGATGATTTTCTTCAGTAATCTAAACTTCTCTTGTAATTTACATGTTAGGTTTTGAGAACAATGATTCTGCATGTTGTCGAGGATTGGGTTCTTATGGAGGGTTGGGATTGTGCCGTCCAACATCGGAAGTTTGTTCTGACCGGACCAAATACATATTTTGGGATTTGGCTCATCCCTCGGAGGCCGTCAACTTGCTTGTCGCTAACCGATTGCTCGATGGTCATTCCGACGACATATACCCGACAAATATTCGTCAACTCTGTAACAGCTAAAGACCTTCATATACAATAATTCTCGATAAACACAAATTTAGAATTTTAGAGAAATTAGTGAAGATGCTTTTCTTATCTTATGTAAACGACAGATCCTAGCTTACCCAAGTCGCCCTCGTTCGATACACACAACTTGTGAATCCCTCCTTCATTGATATTCTTTCCTGTGATGCTAGCTGTTTTAGCTAGGACTTGGCGAAGTCGTCATTCAGTGGTACCTTCTAGAAAATGAAAGAAGCCGATACCTTCTGTACTTAAAATTAAGTTCAGTATCAAGAATCTTAATTTATACTCCGTATCACAGATGCATAAGAAATTGGTGCAATAGTTATCCTTATAGTCTTAGACCTTGGTTTATAGTTAGAATGATGTTTTGGGGACTACCCAAAAAAGGTGGGGACTACTTTGTTATATGAATGTCCACCCTATATTTATAAGGGGTGTCCTAAAGTGTGGACTAACCTACCCTTAACCTAATTTAATTTAAAACCAACCTAATAATCACCTATATATAAATAACCACCACCTCCCACCACCGCCGCCGCCCACCACCACCGCCCATCACCTACCACCTCCAACTACCACCACCACCTCCATGTATATAGCTTAATTTAAATCATTAACGAAGATATTCTCACAAACCCATTACTTGTCATTCGTTTTTGGTTGAAGAAATGAGAAGTAATCATCAAAATGAGTTGAAAATGAAAGTTGCAGAGAGAAGTTAGGCTAGGAATTATGGGAAACAGTTTGTCGAACTAGCCGAACTCAGCTTTAATGGAGTTTTTTCTTTCAGAAAAAAGTTCGGTTACCTCGCAAAAAAAAAATCCCAGTCGAATTTTTTGTTCGGTTACTTCGCAACTTTTTTTCATTTTTTTCCTAGCCGAATTTTTAGTTCGGTTTTGTCGCAATTTTTTTCTACTAACCGAACTTTTTTCTGAAAACCTATATATTGAGTTTGGTTACGTCGAGAAAAAAATTCCCAGCAATCTTTTAGTTCGGTTATGTCGCAACTTTCTTTTTCCTAGCCGAACTTTTCTCTGAAAGCAAAAACTCCATTAAAGCTGAGTTCGGCTACCTGTGTCTTCAGAACCATTAGCCGAACTACACTTGCAGATGAGGTCGGCTACCTGTTCTTCAGATGTCGTAGCCGAACTTCATTTCCATGGTCGAAATCAGTTTATAAATTTCTCATTTTTTCGAAAGTTTTTGTCAATTCAAACAACATTAACTAAATTTGAAGTATACCTAAGTACCCAAAACCCTCATTTCGAAATCAACCATCTTAACAAAAAAACCAAAACCCCTTTCTTCTCAAAAATTATTCTTGTAAAAACACTCAGCTAATTAATCTAACCTCACTAATCAATCATTACACTAACACTAATTAATCATTAAACTAACTAATTTAATCACCAAGGGCAAGTTTGGTATTAGAGAAAAACTAAGTTAAGGGGTGGCTCAAATTTACTTCAAATATCCACCCCAAAATAGAAGAGTAGTCCCCCACCTTTTTTGAGTAGTCCCTAAAACATCATTCTATAGTTATCCTTAGACCTTATGCTCCAATAACGGGCCTTCAAAGTTACAATTAATTCGTAGGGGACGACCCTAAATTACACGTCTTTCACTTGGGCTCGCTTTGTAAGATGCGACATTTGAACTGCAAGTTGCAACACCTAGTTGTATTTCATCAAGAACAACTTCACTCTCCTGCGCTATTTACCCAACAGGCAATAACACAACAGATACAAAGCCAATGAGAGTCGATATCAAGCATACTAATTGCTAAGGAACATGCTGGATTTTGAAGAATTGGTGGCGACTTGGATGGTATTTTGTAGCGTACTTGATGAGAGATCAATCTAGTCTGGAATCACGTGCATCTTTAAACATTTGCATCAAGTATTTGCATTTATTGTTTTTTCAAGCAAATAAGTTTTCGGAAGATGGAACTTGGAAGCTCATCAAACACTAATGCAGAGGAAAATAGACTGATGCTTTAAAGTTTAGCTGACTAAATGAAAAATGTGATATAATTGGGCATATAGGAGGACAATTTTGTAATATATTTCTCAATCGTCTTATAGGGATACATCATACATGTTTAGTCCTTGTCTGGCAGATCATCGATGATATATGTAACTCATGTACTACACATTCTTCACGTATTGATCAAGAGCTGTATTCAAAAGCTCACACCTGAAAACATAAACCACAAGTATTGGTTAAGTTGCAAATCCAGATCTTTTGGAGGAAGACAGAGAGAAGCTTCCTATTTCAATCAAAGAGATGAAAAACAAAAAACACAATATAGTTGGCCTACATGGTATTTATCAAAGTCATAACTACAAACCTATGCTAATAAACTGAGCCATATGTTTCCCTAGCCGGATAATATTGCCAATGAACCAGATAACATAACAATGGTTCTTAAGATGAGTGATAGGTGGCACGAAAATCAAAACTATTTGCCAAATGCTCTTCAAGCCAGTCCAGTGGAATTTGCCAAATGCCGGCTAAGAATATGCAACCAATGACTATTTCTAGTAATCCATCATACGAGCAACATATAAATTCTGTATGTTGTATCTACTCAAACTTAAAGCAGACATTTTCAAGTATATATGAGCTTCCGTGTGCCTATATTAGAAAATTCAGCCTCAGTGCTTTACATAAACTACATCTAATTGTTGAAATATGAGTTTCATGGTCAGAATACATGAGATAGTCCAGGGTAGGATTAGTGTACAGTGGTTTGAACAGTGTTTAGATATTTTCTCCCTTTGAGGGTATAGTTGTAACTGTACAAAGCTAATGTATAAAGTGAGGGGTTTACCCTCTGAGTGGAACACACTCTTCCATTCACTCTTTCTTGATTTCCACACTAATATGCCGAGACTTAAGTTAATATTTAAATCCCGCATCTTAAATTAGTCCTAAAAATCATGATTTGTACCAACAAAAAAGTATAACATGATAACAGCTACCAGTTAACAAGTTCAAGAAGATAATCATAAAATAATTGAAAAATTACCTAATTTGAGTCCCTGGACTATAGAGGGGATTCTTGACAACATACTCCACATACAAACTATAAATGTGCTTTAGGGATTCCTGTAAATCGCCAGTTTTTGGATTTGTAACCAATATTATCTGCACAAATTAAATAAGTGTGATTAAATTACAAAAGCTCGTCCTCCTCTTTTCTTTTTTGATAACAAAGACGTATAGATTCTCAATATACCTTTATCCCTGAAGGGGTTTCCATTAAACTTAATTTGTAGGAGTTTGTACTGAAGCTATGGAATGAACATCCTTGACCTGGTAATTGAGGCACCCCAAGGTTTCCTTTCTCAACACTGAAATACAAACATATATATATATAATAAGAAACTGAGCCGAATGTTGTGAGAATGTTGAATGGTGAAGTTTTGTCTACATTACCTGGAAGGGTCCATCTTTGCAGTAAAAGATTTGAGTGAGAAAAGAAGTCCGAACATGAGCTTGTGATCTTGTTGGGAACTAAGTGTTCTGAGAGGTCTATTCCACTCTCTATAGAGCAAACACACACCATTCCTATTGAACACGTACATCACGTGAGCACGGTTCCCAGCACCACTGGGTATGGGAGGTGATGGACTGACCTCAGAACCTCCAAAGAACTGCATCCCTCAGAAACCTCAAACAGATCTTGCAGCAGTCTCTTGTAGCCTGTCAAACTAAATTCATGAGCCTCAATACCTAATGCCTAAATATGATAAGATTTCTATCTGGAAAAGCAAATAAGATGGATAATAGCAAGCTTAACAGAAACATAATATGACATCACAGATACAAACTAGAACAAAAGAAAGACACTGGGAGAAGCCAAATCAAGAGCCAAAAACCTGAACCCTTTCGGGCATGAAAGACATTCTGGAAAAGAAAAAAACTTGAAATCTAGCTTTAAGGTTGCAAAGTTAAAGATTTAGTGGCATATAAACTTCAGACTTGTCAATTTATCAAAATGTTTCAGGAAACAATTTTAACTAAAAATATGATCTTTACAGCTTAAACCATCCACCATCATCTACTAACCTGAAAGGTCAAAAGGAAAGAAAAACTAACACCCCCTTTACAGAGCTCAAAACCCAAGTAATACAGTGTTCGAAATTTGAGCAAACAAAATATGTGAATTTCTGATTTTAAAGCTTCATATTCAAACTAGAAGTAGTTCGTTCAGTAAACACTTTCTGAGATCTTCCTAAAAAAAAAAATCTTAAGAAAACCCTATATTATTTGATGTGTCCAACATAGCTTACAAATTCAGATCTCTAGTAACAACAAATATTAATAATTTGAACCTAAATATGAAAACGTTATAAAATAAAAGATTCAAATATACCACAAAACTATGGGTGAAATTCAATTTCAATCGGCGAAGTCACAAAAAATTTCTCTATTTTTGTCAATCTCCCAAAACTGACAGGCATTTTTCTGAACCTGTCAAAAAAATTATACTAAATTTTCAAATACATCAATGTTCCAACTTAATTTGCAAATTAACTTCAGTTCATCTCATCGTTAATTCTTCTCACCGACCAGATTTCAATTCTCGTTCACTGTCTCTGCTAGCAATTTTGTTGAACATGTACCATGCTGATTCATAGTATAAGAGCTCAAACAATAAGCCAAGCAATTGCTATCGGTTTAAATTAAAATTTATCAACAAATGAAAGTAGACACATCAGTTTTGCATCTCATAGAGTTCAAAGAAGACAACATCAGTTTTACAGCAAACCCATTCAATTAGTTATCACTAAATTTATAGTAACAGAGTTATTCGGGAAAAAGCACCAATCTTAACATGAGGAACCCTAGTTCTGAAATCAGGAACCCTAATTGATCATCAATTTCCACAATTTACACCAACAAAACCTGATGGAAGGATTCTCTAAAACATATAAAACAGTAAACAACTAACAATTGAGGTTGGGGTTCAGATTGAAGCAAACATCAAACATGAAAAAAAATCAGGTGGATTTTAACATAAATTAATAGTCGAACTTACTTATTGAAGTAACATGAAACATGCGCATCAATCAATGATTGATCTTAACATAAAACCATAAAAAAAATCAATCAAAAAGGACAGATCAATTCTTCAGCTTCTTCTTCTGCCTCTTCAAAGTACTTGTTTTAGACTTAATAACCATAATTTTTGGAAGCAACAACTCCAAAGAGAAAAAAAGAAAAGAAGAAGAAGAGGAAGAAAGAAATCGCGGTGCTGACAATGAGATGGTGGTGAATCTGGTGACTGTGTGAAGAAGAAGAAAAACAAAAGAAATGTGTTGCAGCCGAGAGAAAGAGAGAGAAGAAGAGAAATGGTTTAAGATGAATTTTTATTAAGATCTATCTACGGCTGTAGATTATTCAATCCTACGGCCCTTACAACTCGGTTTAACCGATGGCATGTAGATTATTTATTTACCCAATAAATATTCGTCAACTTTGTGACAGCTAAAAACCTACGTATAAAATAATTTAGAGAAATTAGTGAAGATGCTTTTCTTATCTTTATCTTTATATAAGTGACAGATCCTAGCTTAGCGCAAGTCGCCTTTGATGGATAGGCACTATTGTGAATCCTTTCATTGAAATTCTTTCCTGTGATGCTGGCAGTTTTAGCTAGGACTTGGCAAAAGTCGTCATTCAGATTAGTACGTGTATGGGCTTGTGGTTCAGTGGTACTTGCTCTTTCGTAACGTATCCCACTAGAAAATGAAAGAAGCCGATACCTTCTGTACTTACAATCAAGTTCAGTATCAAGAATCTTGATTTATACATATGATATTGGTACAAGATTTATAGTTATCCTTGGACCTTGGTTTTTATTTATTTATATGGGTAATTGAAGACAAATGCATGCCATATCATTGAAATGGTTCCAAATTGATTAGATTGATGTTCCAAGAACTGGAATCCACCCTGCTGACACTCCCATTCCCATTGCATAAATGATTTTGTTAAACTTTTTATGAAGTAGAGATTTTAGCTAGTGGGAGCACAAAGTTTGTTGATTCTTGTCTATTTGTTTCTTTTTGGGGACAAGACCACCGATAGTTCTTGTCCTTTGAAACTTATTGCTTGAATCTTCGAGGACTCATAACGGGTACCATTTTATTTGGGGTGTACCAACCTAAAAGCAAATACTTTTTTAGTCTTCCGATAAACCCATTAGCCAGTTTTGAAATATTGATACGAACAAAACGGTGCCCCATTAGCCAGTCTTGGAATCTCCCACCCCAAAACCAAAAGTAAAATTCAAGACTAGAGAAATAATTAGTGGCTCCATCAAAGTCTGTTCTATCATATCAATATTTCAAATCAGTGTAAAAACATTGTGCGATAATAAAATGTTTTAGTGTGGCGGTGTGGGGCTTTATAACAAAAGAAAACAGCTGGAAAGGCAAGTTTTAAGTCCGGCCATATTGTTAAACAATTGCAAAGTAAAAAAAACCTTCGCATCACATTCAGTCTATGCATGCCAAAGTGACAAATGCTACTGTTTTGGAGCGGATAAACGCCTTTACCTCTCTCCATCAGAGACCAGGGAGGGAAGTTTAAATTCCGCCTCCAACCTTCAGCCAAACCGCAGTTATTGTATTTGCTTTCTCTTCTGATAAACCCACCAAATCAACTACAAAAAAAAAAAAGTAAAAAAAAAAGAGTGAAGGGGTAGCTAAATGCATCTTTCAAACCCCCAAAGCAATAAGAATCTTCTCCTGTCACTAGCTCATGCACTTGCTACTAGCTAGTCCTCTACTTTATATCCTGGATTTCTTATCCAATATTCCAATTATTAGCTGCACATCTCTCCAAAAAATCTTCAATAGCTCTTCAAGTCTACGCCAAACTTTCACTAGTCCACGGACCTCAACCACTTTGACCTGAGTTTTCCAACCATCAACAGTTTGCTAGTCCTTCCTTTTGGCCACAACTAAATGATCTTACAAGTTCCAACATACTCCTAGCTAGACCTTGAGAATGTACTCCTAAAAAGCTAAAAGATAAATTACTGTTGAAGAGTAAGTAATTATTCCACTAACAAAAAGTTATCTACAACTCTATAAGTCCCATTTTATAGTGGAAGGAAGCAGCAAATGAGTTTCAAACTTTGATTTACAGAAAGTAACAAAAAGAAAAACAACAGCAAGAAAACATAAAACTACTACTCCACCACCACTTAATATATTCATATCCTTATTTACATTGTCTAATCCTTGTTTTGTTCCTTTGCTCCGTATCTTCTACTTAAAAAAACTTAAAGTAAAAAAAAAAAAAAAACATCCAAAAAAGAAACACAAATCTAATTTCTTCACACTTAAACTTCAAGTGCTTTAACATCTCTATCAGTATGATTAATATTCCCATTTGTGACTCCTTCATTTTCAACATTATCCCTCCTTTTCACCTCCTTCTTCTTCAAAATGCCCAACTTCCTCAGAAGATCTTCACCCCAATCAAACAAGTTCAACACAACAAAAGTTGCAATGCCACCAATCAAACCATAAGCTATAGAATAAGTCAGTGGCATCAAGAGCAATGTGATAAATGCTGGTATAGCTTGTTTCATATCATTCCATTCAATCTCAACCACTGATTTCATCATCAAAACACCAACTAAAATCAATGGCGGTCCTACTGCCCAAGCTGGAATTGAAGCTAATAATGGTGTAAAAAAGAACGCAAAGAAAAAACAAACGGAAACTGTTAACGCCGTTAACCCTGTCCTTCCTCCTTCTCTAATACCAGTGGATGATTCTATAAATGTTGTCACTGGAGATGTACCTAACAATGACCCTACAACTATTGATGCTGCATCAGACATGAATGCGAAATATTGACCCTCAAAATCACCATTGATATCAGAAAAACCAGCAAATCTAGCCATTGAATACAGGGTCCCAGTTGTATCAAGAATATCAACGTATAAGAATGTGATCAGAGCTTCCCAAAAATACCCTTCGTTCATACCTTTAAAACTTAATGCCCCTGCTGTACTTTCAATTTTATGGACGTCAACAACTTTCTTAAAATACGCGTACGACGAGTTACCTGAATCGGTGTTTGGGAAAACGGTAACCCCGGTGTTACGAAACCACGAAACAGCCGTTACGAAAACGATACCGTAAATCATTGCTCCTTTGACGTTTTTTACTAAACAAAACGCAATGATGAGAAAACCAACGATACCTAACCAAAAAGTCGGACTTTCCATTCGATGATTTAGACAGTAAATATCACCCGATACGGTACCTCCTTGCATTAACGAAACTGTTCCGTTCATAGCCGATAAAACGGGTGCTAATGAAGCGCGAGAACTTCTAGGGCAAGCAGCTAATGTCACCAGAGTTGATGAACTGTAACCAACCAAACCGATTCCTTGATTGTTTTGTAACCCGATGAAGGCTAAAAACAAACCGATTCCAGCTGATGAACTGATTCGAACAGGTTTAGGAACGAGTTTAGCCAGTTTAGCTCTTAAACCCACTGCTGAAATCGCAAGAAAAATCAAACCTTCGAGAAAAACAGCTGCTAAAGCTGTTTTGTAAGGAATAGTACCACTTCCATGAAACCCAACAACAGTATATGCGAAGTAAGCATTAGTACCCATCCCTGGTGCTAAAGCTAAAGGTAAATTAGCCAGTGCACCCATTATGAAACACCCGATCAGTGATGAAACCACAGTGGCAACGATCAAATCTTTTCTGACTCGTTCTAAACAGGACGTATAACCTGGATTGATTGGCGGAAACTTACATGATACGTCTGGGTTGATGATGTTGAGTTGTCTACCTGTTGAAATATCAATACCTGAACAATTTCTGATGGGTATTTCTTGAATATTACATAACGGAATACAATCTGAAACTGAACAAGTTCCTCCTGAATCTGTTAATATACTAGCGTTTACTGCTAATATATATGCCATGGTTAGAAAAGTTGTTGTTCCTGCACGAATTTCTGTTGTGAATGTTGTTTTTCTTTCTGCTAGTTTGAATCGTTTTCCAACTCGGGTTTCTGCTACGTATGAGTTTAAACGATTTGTTAATGATGGTTTCTGGATCGGTGTTGTTGCTGATTCAATCTCCATGGTTGCACAGAGAGATTTTTATTTATTTTTCTTTCTGCTTCTGAAACTCTCTTTTTCTCTTCTCTCTCTACTTTAGAGTTTCAATTTGAAATGAAATACGCTGTGTTTATTTAGAGGAGAGGGAGATATTTAGGTGTATCACAAACTACCAGAGGTACTACGGAATCCCGACATTATGGGGATTCTTGGTCAATAATTGACAACTGGAAAGCTGTTTACGAAAGGGTATGGGATCTTGAAGAAATTTACTTGGCCGATTATAAATGCGGCCGGATTTTAACTTACAGTAAGGAAACGAGTTGGTTGACTTTGGTTTTGAGATTCGAGTGAAAGTCGGAGAGTGTTGGGTGCATGCACATCAAGCAAGTGGCTATAATGTGGTTGAGTAGACGTTTATTGAGCGCAATTTCACATTAATGCATGCATTTCACGGGGCAAAAATAAGCCAACAATAATGTATTGTGATCTGATCGCACATCCCTACCAATTGGCATATTGTTTGAAATGTACAGTAGTATGTACATCTTACAAAATAATATCTTAATAAGTTGTTGATCGAATAAATGTGGGAAGAAAAAAAATACGTTCACTCCGTCTTACAAAATGTTCGTCTTTTAGCTTTTTAAAGTTTTTTTTTTTTTTTTTTTTTTTTTTTTTTTTTTTTTTTTTTTTTTT
>JAJJMB010010045.1:979155-996993 GCA_023531105.1 Papaver atlanticum | reverse complement strand
TTTTTTTTTTTTTTTTTTTTTTTTTTTTTTTTTTTTTTTTTTTTTTTCCGGAAGACTGAGGTAATATAACATAAATTTTCTCACAAGGTAAGGCAATGTTACCATTTTCATTATCTCATATATTTTCTCTCAATAAGGATTTTATGAGTTATTCGTTAGTCAGATATAAACTCAAATTGTCTTGTAGCTTTTTCTTTTAAGCTAAAAATTTAGTGGTAACGTGAATGCTTTGCTTCCTAATGATTCTTTTACTTCAGGTAATTGCTTGTGGGATGGAATTATCTAGTCCAAGCACATAATTAAGCAGAAATTCAACTCTTCATCTTCAAAGAGGTAAGGTAATAGAGTTACTTTCTTGCATGACCTTTAGGATGAAAAACCAGTCTCTTTCTACTTTGTTTCCCATGTTATATAAATTTTTTAGAAACAAGCATGCTTCTTTAAGAGACACGATGTTTTTCACAAACGGCATTCCTTCTCGGGGTTCACTTTTATAAGGATATTAAGAGGTACTAAGTTTAGACGGTTGCATAAATTTTTCACATCATCGATAATCATGTAGGTTGCAGAGGTATGAGAAGATTATTTGTCTTGGAATCTGGGTAACTTTTTTCCTTTTGCTTCTTGTTATTTTTTTCTAGATAATAATGGCTTTCTAAGATTTCCTCGTAATTGTATCCGGAACCATAACTCCTCGAAAAGTAATAGTCTTTACTTTGACTATTTGTTATAATGCTACTCCTACTATGGATACTTTGAGAAATTCTATCTTTTTAAACAGTGGTATCCTTTGTAAAACAACTACATGGTAAAATACTCACATATTCTTACATTGTGAAGAGACAAGAATTATTCTTAAATTTCTTCATTCAAAGTTAAAACTTAGTTTGGGTATTTCGTGAAGATGTCAAAACAACTATTCGCGAAGGAAATAGAAAAAGTGATAATTGGATAAGGATAAAGCTTTAAAGCGAGATACATTTTTAATACGGTGTATTGTGCGGCTTGAACGCAACAGAAGAATTTTTCAGGGGAAATTTATGCATTCAAAGTGCTTATAGATAATGCGAAATATTTGTTCGTTAACCGGCCATATGGCACAAATACTATTGAGAAACATTGTTTTTGGTCTAATCCTTTGTAACTGGCCTGCAATGATGGACATTAATTACTATTTTTCTCTTTGTCATTCCTGGTGGTTTTTAAGTTTTGTACTTTCGTTAAATTGGTTGCTTCTTTGTGTTCCTTTGAGGCTTTTTTCTAATTTTATTAATATACCTTTTTTAATCTAAAAAAAAAAAGTAAAAAAAAAAAATCAAGGTGATCCAAATGAATATTGTATGCAAAACAAAAAGTAAATTGATCCGATCAACTTGGTTGAAGTATATATATATATATATTGGATTTAATAATATATATATTGGATTTTTTGTTTAAAGAGACACATATTTTGAAAACAATTTAAAAAATGAAATATTTTTTCATCATGCTTGGGTTGGCATAAAGTTCAGGAGAGGAAACCCCCTAGGTCGTGGAGATCCATATTTGTTGACTTATGTATGCAAACCTTCTTGTAAGTACATATGATTATTTGTTGATCAATAATAAACAACTTATTAAGTTTTTTTTCTTACTTTCTCGGATCTGAATCTTTTATTTATACGCATCATCTGGAGAGAAAAAAATTAAGTGTCTTTTCGTGATGGAGTCAAAGGATTTCAAACTCTGAAATCGATAACGTTATCTTCAGCTTCCATCATCTAAAACCATTAATTGACTTACCACCTAATTATATTCAGCAATTGTATTTAAACTGGTCCAATGATTGTCTAAAATTATCTTTTTTATAGCCTTAATTTAAGAAGAACAACCGTGTTCTTTGAACAAATCCTTTAGAGAGTCGACGATCGCCTTCAATATGGAGCATTGGGGAAGTATTAAGGAAATTCAGTGGCCACTATGAGAGCAACTGAAGACCCGAAATCACTCAAACTCAGTCGAACACTAGTTCAAGTAACCAGTGACTGAAAGTTCTTACTATACGGCAGATGACATTTCGTTTGAGTATGAGCAACACTTTTGTTTGTCATTTAGGGTTTCCTAAAACCCAGTGTAAACCGTACCTGCCTATTGTAAAAAATAAATTTATGAGCGGCAATAGATAAAAAAATATAATGTCAAATACCCTATCCAATAGCCTTTGCTAAAAATAAATAAAAAGATTTATTCAACCGGATTTGAACCGTAGCCTCCTATTGTAAAAAAACTAGCGCTTAACCTGTGTCATAACGGCACGGGCATAATTTATATTTAGTTATGCATTTTCCGACATATGAATATTAAATATAATATTCATTAATATCAAGTTTACCTTTCTTATCATTACAAAAGTAAAGGAAAACCCGATAGATATTTTTATTTTCCACTACACAAATCCTTTCTAGCATTTTTCGCCTTGACATTCTCTTATACTATGCCTCTCCTTTCTCGAGTTGTATCCTCAAGCCAGCCATAAAATTATATCGTAATTAATTTTTACATATTTTGTCCCCCATAAAAGAACATTATTTGATATGTTTTTTAGGTTACAAAGATATCGATCCTTTGAAATGGTATTACCTTTCTGCATTTTTTTTATTTTAGTGAAGGATGTTAGGATCTTTATGAACCATAGGAACCTACTATGGGCACGACCACATAGCACCAATGTTGTCCCTACTTGACCACCTTGGGATAAGGTGTGCGGTTTTAATCTAAAAAGCATCGGTGCTACGTAAGGAGATGCCCAAGCTTATTAATCTCCACATGTACTCCTCTTTATTCCATGTGGGACTATCCCTAGCTATACATATGTGGTTTATCGCGCCACATATTCCAACAATCTCCACCTTGGCGAGATTAAATCACTTCACCAATCCAATCAAACTCTACCATATGATTATCATCTGTATATGCTACCCATCGATCATGATTATTGTCACTATGCGCCCTGGAATCCTACTCCACCTTGAGTTAATGAGAAGGAAAGCACTAACTACACCTTGAGCGCCAGTTCAAATTTGGTCCTTGCCTGCTCCATCTTGAGTCTGACTCCAATTGCGCCTTAAACCGGATGACATCCACAACCACTTATACGTTCGGACAGTATCCCCAACCATGGGATATGATACCAATTGTTAGGATCTTCACGGACCATCAGACACTACTCAGGGCCCGCCCACATAACCCCGAACCCCACTTGACCACCTTGGGATAAGAGGTGTGGGGTTTTTAACTAAAAGGCCTCGGTGTTGTGTATGGAGATTCCCAAGCTTATTAAGATCCACATGTAATCCTATTTATTCCATGGGGGACTATCCCTAGCTATACATATGTGGTTTATCGCGCCACATACTCCAACAACTGAGCGGAACCAAAACATTAAACTATGTAAGTTGTAACAAAATTACAACACCTGAACTCATTCGTCTCAAGAATAATTGTGTATATATTAACAGCGTTCGGATCCTTGTTTCTTTTTTCCCCTTTAAGAATTATCTGAAAAGAGTAAAACTTGTAATTGACTGAACAATATATATATCGTATTGTATGTTCTTACTATTTCAATAACATAATGAAAAGTTAATTCATTCACTTAAGCTATTATATTTTAAAATGTTAAGTCATTTCCGATGGAAACCATTTTACTTACGTACGATGTAGTTCTAGTTTTTCAAAATTCCCAGATATATTATGTACGTAATTCAATTCGGCAGGAAGAGTTCACAGAATGAAATATAGGTAATGGCTTGTCCTTTCGTAACATTGCGGCCTTTTCAACATAGTTGGATCCAGAGTTGGTAAAAAGCACTGTATTTATGCGTTCTCGGGTGAGAGTAATCTAGGGATGGGCTACCTCCCAAAAAATCGTTGATGAATGACCGTATTAGTGTCAGTTAAAAATACCACATTGTCGGATAATCGCAGTGACTAAGTGGGGATAATATTGGTGGAGGATCAAGTCCTTACAAAGGGTATTAGAGTCGACCACGGGTTACCTGTTGAGGGTGAAAGAGTGTGCTTGACGGATTATGTCGGGAAAGGGTCTCATGAGTGAGAAAAAATGTCAGAGTCTAGGATTGAACATATTCCTGAGTCGAGGACGTCTCCAAATTAAGTTGGTGGTATTATAGTACTCCGCTTTGGCAGGTAGGATTTGTCAAATGGAATATAGGTAATGGTTTGTCCTTTCCTAACATGGAGACCTTTTCAGCATAATTGGCTTCATAGTTGGCAAAAAATCTCTATAGTTAAGCATGCTCGGTATTGAGTAATCCTGAGATGGGTGACCTCCTGAGAAGCTGTTGTTGGATGACCGCAGCGGTGACCATTGAAAACCCCATACTGTCAGATGACCACAGTGGCTAAGTGAGGACATTATCGGTAGAGGGTCAGGCCATTACATTCTACAACATTACGCTTCCAAATGTGAGGTTATTCGTTGCATAAAAATAATAAAACCATGATTAGTTAGTAAGTCAAATCGTTAAGTACTTAACCTAATAACAATACACTCTACTAACAATAAACTCTGTTATCCATCATCATTGAATAAAAATATAGTTAACCCATTTATCAAGAAATACGTGAGACTATGCGAAATTACTCATTGGGTACCAATACGTGCCACCATCACTATGGTCCACTTATATAATTGTTAGACAATCTAACTAAGTTTGGTACTGCTTTTTTTCTTTCAAAAAAAATAATACTTTGAAAACATATTTATAGCGTTTGGTAAAGATTTCATAAAGTGCTTTCTATGCAAAATACTTCCAAAATCTATCAATTTTAAAAGTGGGGGAGAAGGAGCTTTTAAAAGCTTCAAAAGCAAATGCTATAGTTCACCCTAATTTCATATTTTATTTTCCAATTCTATCCCATCTTTTTTTATAACTGACAAAAATTATCCTTGAATCTATGTATCACTAATTTTTATTCGTTATAGTTTATTTTTTAAAGATAATTATTTTTAATTTTCAAATTACATTTTATGTTATACCGTATCACTGAAATATACTTTAATTTATCAACAATAAATATTAAGCAATTACTGATTTTTAAAAAGTGGTTAAGAAAAATAATACTTTTTTGTAATAATACTAATTAGTAAATTCAATATTACATATATTTACTCTAATAGAAGAAAAAATTACTTATTTTAAGCACAATAAAATAGAATAAACAATTTTCAGAGATACGTCTGTTTTTGTCATTTTCTCACTAACTATAGTTGAACCTGATATTTTCCCAGACACAATTTGATCGCTTTTTAAAATAGTTTTAGCTTTAATTTATAATTTGCAACCATTCAATTGTTTTTTTTACAGATCTCGACACAGTAACCTACATCGGCAACCATTCAATTGCTTTTTTTACATAGCTCGGCATAGTAACGTACATCGGAAAAGCACTTTTGTAAAGCTCGCAGCAATACCAAACTAATCCTAAGTATTAGCTAATAAAAATATATTTATTATCATCATTAGTAGAATAATTTATATATTATCATTTTTAATTTTAATTTGATATTTAATAAAATATTATCATGGCAAATTAATAGAGTATTTATTATGAAGAATTATGGAATCTTAATGACATGATAAATTTTGTCCATTAGATGCAATTCTCATCCCAATCACAACCATCACTTATGACAAACGATTATATCCCTAGATTTATCTCTTGTGAGGATAAATCTGAACCGCCACTTACATAGGCAAAGTTAACCGAACTTTATATTCTTGATGAATTTATGGGCAATACTCTATCCAATAACCCTAGCTAAATAAATAAAAAAGGGCCCAACCAGGTTCGGACCTCTTGATCTACAGTCAAATTCTTTACCACTAAGCTATGGACCCATATGATTGATATTCGTATTAAATGAAATAATGTTATTTGAAAACTGAATGTAAGGGGGAATATAATATTTTATTTATTTGATACTTTGGTTATGTGTTTTTTAATCTAAATATATTTACGTTGTGAGGTGATTCATTTGTTGATTTACTAGACTTAAATATATAAGAATCAATATATTAGTAGTAAATTCGTTTAGTTATTCCAATGTTGGAACGTGCAAGAAAAAAAAATGTGTCCAAAAACCGATGATTCCACGGAAAAGAGTAAATAATATTAGTATATATTTTGAAAATTAGCAGCATAACAAAGAAATTTTTTGTCTACAAATGTACAAGTATGTACAAAGACCAAGAATGTAAAATTATATCTTCCCAAAATTTGATGAGTAAAACACCAAAATTATATTGTTGAATGATAAACATGACGAGTAAAACACTGAAATCCGTGTTATATAAGCTTATCGAATACTTTCCGAACTGTGATGCTATTTAGGAGCTCGTTTTTCTAGTTTCGCTCAAATAAGGAGTACCTTACTAGCATGTTCTATTGATTGTCTGTGAATTTGGATAATGATAATGACGTATTACGTGGAAAGTACGAGTAAGTGAAATGAGCAACCCAAAACCAACTAAGAAACAAGGATCCTCGGTTTCTTTTCTTTTTTTAAAATCGGTAACCATATTCCCATAAGTTATTTGTTCGTCAGATATATATAGGTTGCCTTGTACACCAAGAGTTTGATGGTAATGTGAATGTTTTGCTCCCTGATGATTTTTTTTACTTTAATGGGTAAATATTTGTGTCATGGAAATGTCAATTCCAAATATGCCGAAACTTCCCGATGAGCCACTCACAAACACAGTGGTTGGGCCCTAAAATTTCAAGTCTCATCAGTCAAATACATGTTCGTTTGCCTTTGGAAACATGCTTCGCAAACATGATGCCTTAAACGTAGATTCCGCACTATTCCAACTTACCCTTGTTTTGCGAAGGGTATAAGGCCATAAGGGCTAAAGATGATACAAATTAAATGTATCACCGGATTCCGAGTCCTGTCCAGGTAGAGGGAAATTCCTTGGACTTGCACAAATGCCATTGCAATCCTATTTCCAGATTCATACTTTGATTTGGCACTGAGCTGAAAGCATGTACCGATCTTGCTCATGCCAATGGTGTATCAGTCAGGCTCATGTCGTACTTTCCTAGCATCATTCCTGTGATGCAAGTGGCTTATGCAAGCCCCTAACTTGCATACCGGTTTAGCTTTCTTCTTTGAAAATTCCCAATTCGCAATTAGTGCATGCCTATGTCAAACAGCTTGATGGGAAGCTTGAGCATCCACCGAATGGACTGCAACCTATCCCATCAAGTGCGGCTACTCATCATCTCTTGCATCGCGTTGCCAAGACAGATGATATGAGTTACCATAATGTCTCAATCACCTCACAATTAGATGGCATAAGCGAGAAGGTGATGGATCACTAATGTTGAAACTCATTGCGGCTGCCTATGTATCCACTCCGTAACTGTAAGGGGTCAAGCATGGACCGTAGTCATCATGTCGGGACTAGCAACTAAATCCAACTCGTGTTGCAATGCCAAAGACAAACAAAGCCTAGTGCATATGCCAAAGGGTCTTTTGCAAAGTATGCACAAGAGTGTGCGTCATTTGGGTCATTTAATTCATAAGTATGTGTTCTCGAGTTCGGGTCATGTAAATTTTCACCTTTTCTTTGTTTTGCATCATTATGATGGAATCCTGGTTTAGCAACACTTTATAATGATGTTTTCACATCACTCTACCAGCTAATATTTATAGCTTATTTATGTACCTTTAACCAACACTCATTCTCTATGTATGTCTTATTGACATTTATCCAACTAGAATAAGGGGAGAGGATGGAAATGTACCAAGTTCATCTTCTTTCGATTGAGTTTCATAATTTGCACCATGGTGGTTTATAACCAGTTCTAGCCCGATGTCCAACTTGAATATTGCACCATAGAGGCGCAATATCTCTCTACGTCATCCTACCACTGGCGCGATGAATTATGATGATGCAATGTTTGTTCTGTGCCAACATTCCCTAAATGCGCAACACAAGTTTTTTATTGGCCAGCAGTAATGGACTTTAATTAGTCTTATTGCTTGGATTTTTGTTTTTATCATTCTTTGCGGTTTCTAAGTTTTCCAAATGCCTTGAACCATGTCCAATGAGGGAATACAGAATTTTCTTAAAATTCTATGTGGCAAACGTTTTTATTCGACGTGTAAAGTAATAGGAGAAGATCAAATTTTATGGATAAGCAATCCGATTAATTAATGGTTTTCCGACCGACAAACATTTTACACATAGGTGATTTTTAACCAGTACCCATTTTGTAATTTTATTATTTTTTAATTGTTTAACCTAAGTCATAGAAAGGAACATATATTGCTCTATCCATCGATTAATGTGGTGGACAACTAAAATGTAGTTATAAGAAGGAAACTATATAAAAAGGAGCATGTAATGGTATGCAGGGACAGGTTGAAAATTGGATCAG
Organism: Papaver atlanticum; assembly: GCA_023531105.1. Taxonomy (NCBI): domain Eukaryota; kingdom Viridiplantae; phylum Streptophyta; class Magnoliopsida; order Ranunculales; family Papaveraceae; genus Papaver; species Papaver atlanticum. Next base: position 988,542 of record JAJJMB010010045.1, on the reverse strand, counting down.
TGGAGCCTTCCCCGAACGACATAGCATCGAGCAATTATAAAGCAGCTCGGTGGATAACCGATCGGTAATTAAATCTCCTATTAGCCAATCCTTTACTGAAAACCTTTATTCCCCTCTTCTCATATCAATTTCACTATACATGAAGTAGGGAATAATGGTTTAGAGGAATTCTCTAACTCAAAAGAGACATGTTTTCTCTTATTTAAGGATATGAATCTCTCATTGGATATGGTCTTAGCGTGGTAGCTTTGCACTCTTCTAAAACTGTCACTTATTTATGGTGGCACTATCATTTTATTACATATTACCCTTTTCCAAATACAAATAAAAATAAATTAGAGATTAAGGAGATTTATATGAATTTGAATAGTTTATATTTATCTAAAATAATAAATAAATTGATCCGATCAACTTGGTTGGAATATATTAGTGGATTTTTCTTCAAGTGTTGGATACTTTCATATGTCTTAAAAAGGAAAAAAATCTTGTTCACTTTGTTTGGGCATGCATAAGGTGTAGGGGAGGGAATTCCTTAGATTGTTGGGATTCAGAAGCAACACCTTTTTCTAAATATGTTATGCTACTTTTTACCGCATTCAGTTCGATTACAATTGCTAACAAATACATGCTTGTAGACGAAAAGGTGTCTGCGGGAGAAAGAAGACACTCAAAGATGTTTGTTGACTTATACATACAAACCTTCCTGTCAGTTCATGTGATTGATTATTCATCAATAAAAAATAATTTATTGAGTTTTTTTCTTACTTTTTCGTCTCTGAATTTCTATTTATTTGCATCATTTGGCAAAAAAATATATATAATAAATTTTGTGGTTGAGTCAAAAGAGTACAAACTATATATGAAGTTGTTTTAAGCCTCCATCGTCCAAAGGCATTAATTGAATTACATGATTGTACTCTCGAGAGTTATTTAGATAGGTCAAAATATTGTCTTAAAGAATCATTCGTATAGTCTTGAATTAAGAAGAACAATCGTGTTCTTATAACAAATCCTTTGTATAGACGACTCTCCTTCAAAATGGGGCGACAGAGGTAGTAGTTAGGCAAATTAAGTGCCGTTATGATAGCAATTGAAGCTTTAAAGTCACTCAAACTCAGTCGAGCACAACTTCAATTGAAGCATTACTCGAAAGTCCTTACTATACGGCATCTAAAAGAATTACTCTTCATAAACGGCATCCAAAGCATTACTCTTCTAAAACGTAATTTTTTTATAAAAAGGGCCTAACCGGGTTCAAACCGGTGACCTCTTGATCTGCAGTCAAATGCTCTACCACTGAGCTATGGACCCATACGATTGATAATAAAATCAAACGAAATGATTTTCATTGAACATCAAATGTGAGGGGAACATTATTTTTAGATACTATAATTACAGACATTTCTAATTCAAATTTACTTCCGTGATGAGCTGGTGGATTTTGAAACATGTAAATGTTCAATATATTAGTAGTAAATTCATTTAGTTTTTCCAATGTTGGTACTTGCAAAGACAATAAAATATATTTACACCAAAAATCAATGATTTATAACCATAGGAGAGCGAAGAATTGCTGGTTTTATAGTTTGGAAATATGTACCATAATAAAGAAACAAGTAATATACCTCGTTTTTATATATTGATTTTTAAAATATCTTTTTAGTTAACTGTTTTTTCTTTTTTAAATGATGGTTAACAGCCAGTTAAGTGCTAGGTGGCAGTTATCTCACATATTAAAACTCATATTTATTCCGGAACCACATCTTCTTGGTACGGAAGGTAGATGATTCGACGATCCTTAAAACAGTGTAATGATCCTGAACCATCCTAGACGAACCTGAAAGCGATGCAACGATCTTGAGCCGGGCGCGACGAACTTGAAAAGTATTGTCGAAAGGTTGATTCTATGACAACCAAAACCCCGCAAGACACCTGAGAATGATAAACCCTTTTGGAAAATAATGTAATCTGAAAATGGTGAAACAATCAAGCTCGACAAACGTGAAAAATGATATAGAAGGTCAACGTGACAACAAGTAAAAGACAAATATGTAAACTAGTCTTGACTCTTAACTAACTGTGATGGAAAACTAAATTGTAAGAGTACTCAAAAAAAGTTTCAAATTTCGGGAAGTATATTCTAATTATGGTTAAAGGAAACCGAATACTTCATCAAATGTTTCTAGAAAAAAGAAACTAACAAAAATAGTAGAAATATGTGTAACGATCGAGAATGCAAAATTATATCTCCCCAAATTTTGTTTTATAATATGATAAATATGACGAGTAAAACACCAAAACCCGTGTTATAAGAACTTACTGGATTTACCTAAGTGTGATAGCACTTGGGAGCTCTATTTCCATAAATCATGATACATTTTGGTAATTCATACCCAGATGATACCCGTACTCAATTCCATATATTTAAAATGCATGATATAGATTTCCTCGGTATTTGTTGAACATACTTTTGGATCAATGCATTATTTATTTTGGAGGTAAAAAGAGTTCTAGAAGAAAAGTCTTTCTTATGGCCGTCTAATGAGTGGAGAATATGGACCCAACCGGAAGATGTCGAGTATGATGATCTTCGATCCTAAACTCCTAATGAATTTGCATTCTCTGGTTTAATGTATGTGGAAATATGCATAATTGGTTTTTGTTTGTGTACTTTAGTTCGGCTGCATATGCTTTGTTAAAAAACAACCAGCAATCATAAGAAGGGTTAAGATTCTGTAATAAATCCAATTGATTAGACACACCAAGGAAAGCAAACAAGCATATACAAATAGCGTAAACAATCATCACACATATCTCTTTCTCCCTAACACAGTCTACATCATAAAATGTAGTGTGAATGTGCCAAATTGCCAATGTGTAATGACTATTAACTATAGGTTACTTGTATAATAATGTGAGTTAAAAAGTGGGACAAATTTAGGTAGAACCGATACTTATGACTGGTATAACCGATCCAACCCATGAATGTGACTTGATAAAACCGATCACAACTAACCATTGTGACTTGGTACGATCAATCACATTGTAGACTTGGAATTATGGTAGAACCAATCCTAAACTTGTTTGGAAGTGGTAGAACTGATTCCAAGATACAAATCCGATTTCCCATGAATAAGGATTTGTATTGAAAAGATGTCAACCTACTTTGAACATGTGCATTAAATCTTATCATTTAATGTTCAAAGATATTCCTTGGTACTCAAGGTGATCCTGTGCCGAAATAAATTGAGAATCTTTTAATTAAGGTTTTTAGTTTTATATGCTTTTATTACCAGCAATTAAAGCATAGCTCTAGAGAATAAAAATTAGTGATGTGCATTTACTAATTGAAGATTTTCTATGAGAGATTTCGGAAAATATTGGACAACATTCATTAGAATTAGGAAAACCGAATTTGGTCATTCATTGCATATCTTAAAGATATTTCGGTTTGGAAATTCCTTGATGTCCTATCAACCTTGGTCTATAAATACCAAAGTTTGCATTTCTATAAAACTATCCTAAGAGCCAGGAAAAATTCATTTCTTGTTGTTGCTGGTGGAGCCGTCTAATCGGAGAGAAAAGTACCCTAATTAGGCGAAATCTCTTACGACCGCTCGTTCAAAGACTTCCGTGGGATCAAGAAGCTCTACGAGTACTGTTGGTGGGAAAAATAGATATTGCATGATTGTATTAGTTTTCGATTATTGATTTAATCGACTAACGGTTGTTGTAACTTTGATTGCACCTAGTTTTATTATTCTTGAGAGCCTTGTCTTCTGACATAAGGGTCACTCAAACTAGATCAAAGTATCGACGGGATCTTTAGAACTGTTTGTAGATCTAAATACACCTTGTGATAATCCATTGTTAACAGACTCCGTTCTGTGTGCAATTTGAAAAATCGAGGGTCTAACAACCACACCTAATATTTCGTTTGGTAATTTGAATAGACAAACTCCAATATACTTTCAAGATAATCAACTAGACAGTCAGACTTAATCTATAGAAAAGTATATCAAAGAGTTTTATATCTCTATCTGTTAATTCAATCCGCAATCAGCAAATAGGAATTTGCGAGCCCAATTGAATATAAGAGGAATAACTTGAACGGTACCAAAGACCAATGTTCAAGGATCAATCAATTTCAATCAACAACTAAAGGTTGGATTTCCCAATTGATCGATTCAATGCACAACCTGTGATATTTCAATTATATAACAAAATATAATGCGGAAAAGAAAAAACACAGACACCAGAATTTTGTTAACGAGGAAAACCGCAAATGCAGAAAAACCTCGGGACCTAGTGTATAACAAGCTAAGTTCGATCTAACGGTTGAAAGATATTAGCTTGTATCTAATCAGGTTTTCATCTAACGGTGAATATTGAATGCTTTGTTACCAAGGTAACTAAGATTGCAAACCCTGATTTGAAAAATATATAAAGAAGAACTCTAGCAACTGGGAAACCTCATCCCCACACCTCCTGTGTGATACTAGTACCGACTAGAGTCGATTCTCCTTTAACCTTAGGTGTTTCATGAAACCCTGTAGGTTAACGACTTAAAGACTTCATTGGGATTGTGAAGCCAAACCCAACTATTTTCTCTGTAGTTGCGTGATCAGATCTTGTTGTTTCTATTGTATTTGAGTACTATCTTCTTTAAGATTGGCTTGAGATTTATTCTCCGATAGGCAAGATAAAAAGTAGTCACAAACATCTTCGTCTCATCATTTGTGATTCCACAATATCTTGTTTCGGTACCATACGATTAATATTATTGTGAGGTGATTGATAATACTAGGCTGTTCTTCGGGAATATAAGTCCGGTTTATCAATTGGTTCCTGTGCACCTTGATTTATCAAAAGACGGAACAAAACTCGTATGTATTTATGTGGGAGACAGATTTATCTATTCCAATAGACTTTTCTGTGTGAGACAGATTTATTTATCAATTCTTCGACTTTGGGTCTTAACAACTCTTAGTTGTGGGTAAGATCAGCTAAGGGAATCAAGTGCGTAGTATCCTTGAATCAGTGTAAGATTGATTAGGGTTCAACTACAGTCCAGTCTGAAGTTCATTGGTAATAGGCTAGTGTCTGTAGCGGCTTAATACAGCGTGGTGTTCAAATATGGACTAGGTCCCGGGGTTTTTCTGTATTTGCGGTTTTCCTCGTTAACAAAATTCTGGTGTCTGTGTTATTTCTTTTCCGCGTTATATTTTGTTATATAATTGAAATAACACAGGCTGTGCATTGAATCAATCAATTGGGAAATCCAACCTTTTGTTGTTGATTGAAATTGATTGATCCTTGAACATTGGTCTTTGGTACCGTTCAAGTTATTCCTCTTATATTCAATCGGGCTCGCAAATTCCTATTTGTTGATTGCGGATTGAATTAAGAGATAGAGATATAAAACTCTTTGATATACTTTTCTCTAGATTGAGTCTGACTGTCTAGTTGATTCTCTTGAAAGTATATTGGAGTTTGTCTATTCAGATTTCCAAACGAATTATTGGGTGTGGTTGTTGTACCCCCGCTTTTTCAAAGGTGAATATAACTTGAGATATAGGTGGCTTAGTCTTCACTTACCTTTTGTTGATGAAGTTCTCCAAAAGCTTCGGTTGGTTTTCGCCTTCAAATGGTAGAACGCAATGATGACTGCATTGATCCACTATTTCTCAACTACGATTCTATCCTAGTCCGAGATTTAACTAATTGTAGAGTATAAATCAAGATATAGTTTTGACAACTAAATTTGATAATAAGCTTGAGATAGCAACACTTGTGAGTTCGACCAAGAAATTCTCTAACAATCTCCCCTTTTGTTAATTTTAGTGACAAAACTATTAATACATATAGATAAAAATAAAAGTGTATAGATTTCTTGGATCCATCGTGTCTTGATTTTATTGGCATCTTCAACTCCTTGAACTCTTCGTAATTTCAAGTTGCAATGATTTTGAACGTGTTCAACTCAGTATCGTTGTTGTTGAAGAACCGATTCCATATCGATAACAACTTTTTGAAATAACAAGTTCTCAATCGTCGTTATACAGAAACATAACATTATTCTTTTCTCCAAAGTTCAATTGTATCTCAACTCTGAAGTAATACTACGGTGATATGTTTCTCCCCCTTAATCAGTACTTACATCTTTTGAATAATAGGTGAAACCTATAGATTATTGATTCACTCCCCCTTTGAAAAGACGAGGGTACCCAAATATACCTCAATCTAAAACTTTTCCACCTATAAGTCCTTTCTCCGAAAGTGATTTTCTATGGACTTAGTCGAGACAATACAACTAATCGGTTCACACTTCGTGTGATCGTCTATGGATACGAGATCGAGACAATACGACAACAAGAATACTTGTGTGATTGACTATGGATACAAGATCGAGACAATACAACAACGAAGTATGTTTACTTGATAAAAGGTTCGAACTTAACCAAACACAATAGGATTGTTATCAAGTAAATAGGAATTAACGTTTGTGTATTTTACTTCTAATTATAATAAAACAATTATAATTGCGGAAATAGAAAAGTAAAAGACACAGCAAGATTTCGTTAACGAGGAAACCGCAAATGCATAAAAACCCCGGGACCTTGTCCAGAATTGAATACTCTCCGGATTAAGCCGTTATACAAAATCTAAACCAACTTTGTATAGTTGATACCAAGCAACTAAACCTATAGTTCACCTAGTTCCGTCTGTATCCCTACGGCTCCAACTTGTTAATAAGTCACGCACTTGGAACAATTCATTTGGTTCGTATTCCAAATAGTAAAGGAACAACAAATCTGTTCGGTAAAAACTCTTTTCAATCAACGTGATATGAGTTCGACAAAAGGCTCTTCCGTTTATCCCAATAAACTCCTTTGTCAGGTCCTTAAATCTATCCAATAACAACTACCAAAGTAATTGTCAAGATTTTGCAATCAACTTTTAATCGCAAAGAATTGTATTGATGCCGATCTACTCAACTAATCAATCCAATCTATCACAAAGATAAACCGATTATAGTTGGATCCTCTTTACCCGAAACAAGTATTGTGCACACCAAAGATTATGAACCCAAATCAGAAATCTTCTTCGTTTTCAACTCTTCTTAGATCTTCAATAAACACCTGCACACAATCAACTTGAATCTCTTGTGATCAATCACACACAGAACGGAGTCTATTAACAATGGATTATCACAAGACGTCTTTAGATCTATAAACAGTCTACAGATCCCCGTCGAAACTTCGATCTAGTTTGAGTGAATCTTATATCCGAAGAGAAGATTCTCAAGCATAAACAAACTAGATGCAATCAAAGTTCAACAACCGTTAGTCAATCAATTCAATCGAAAACTAAAAATAAACTGCAATAATCTAGCTTCCCTCCAACGGTACTAATAGAGCTTCTCAATCCCAAAGAAGTCTTTAAACTGAGCGGCCGTAATAAATTTCGCCTAATTAGGTTACTTTCCTCTCCGAATAGGCGGCTCCACCAGTAACAACACAACTAGGTAGTTTTGCTGGTTCTGAGGATTAGTTTGCTCGAAATGCAAACTTCGATATTTATAGACCAAGGAAGTTTGGACACCAAGGAATTTCCAAAACCTAAAATATTCTCAAGATATGCAATATATTTCCAAATTCGGTTTCCATAATTCCTGGAAATGCTTTGTCCAAATATTGACCGAAATCTCACTAGAAAATCTCCAATTAGTAAATGCACATTACTAATTTTTATTTTCCAAATATAAAATTTAAAAACCTTAATTTAAAGATTCTCAATTTATTTTCGATCCGGGATTCTCCTTTAGCTATTAAGGAATAACTTTGAACAATAAAAGATAAGCGTTACTGCACATGTTCAAAGTATGTCGACATCTTTACTTTGTAAGTCCTTTTTCATACTTACAATCTTGGAACCGATTTGCCACACTTCCAAACAAGTTTAGAATTGGTTCATCTGACTTCCAAGAACTATGTGATTGATTATCCTATCAAATCACCAAACATGGGTTTCACGGTTTTACCAAAACAAGTTTCGTTCTACCTCCATGTGGGTGCTAGAATTAGTCACACTAGTTACCAAAACTTGGTTGACTAGGTACTTGGATCGGTTCCCACATATATATGGTATCTAACTTGTATTTGGTGCACATGTCCATAGGATCGGTTCCCAATAACTAAAAACGTGTTGCACATGTTCATAGGATCGGTTCCCAATAACTAGAAACTTGTTGCACCTCTTACAAGGATCGATTCCCTTTTTGTGATCGGTTGCACCTCTTACTAGGATCGATTCCCCAATGACTAGAGTTGGTCATACCAATTACAACAAATCGATCATACCATCTCAGGTGATTACTTTAGATCGGTTTCACTAATAAAAGTCATACCAATACAAAAGTCAGGCCTTGTGAATAGTTTTATCAAGAACATAAGCAAGTCATGAGCGGTTATACTAAACACACATATTGGTAATTCAAAAGATTTGCAATGAATAACAATACCAATAAGCCCAGCGATTTCCCTTTCGATTCACAAAACAAGTTCATGAATTTAATTCCTTTAAACGAATGTAAAACATTGTTTCCTAGGATGAAATCTTCACCTCATACCCATACATAATCACAATAGCATTCAAACGATTATGTCGATGTCTTATTACGAAGTTCAAAAGATAAGCGTTATACTTCGTATTGTATTCCTTAATAATACGTCTAACTAGAGTATAATCATTCATAGCTTCGCAGTTATGTTTTCAATATGAACGACTTGAAAGATACGTTAGGGAATGAAACAGTTCAAGTCAAATATTACTAACCTCAAGTGGAAGGATGATGTCGTCGTTGTAGCTCCTTATTTCTTCACATTCTTCAAGTCTTCACGTAATACTTGTAATGTATCATATCCTAATACTTTCAAGATAACCTATACGAAGTTGACTCTAGCATATATAATCAAGCGACTCTTTAAATGAGTTTTGGTTCACTAAAATATGACAACCAAACTTGACATACCAACGCTCGGTGGGTTCAACCGAGCTATGCTCTAACACCCTTACATAATGATCCGTAAACCATATGTATGTAGTATGAAACTACTAAAAAAATCCCCCCCATTTTTGTCAATAAAATTAACAAAGGTACGAAAATCGTGGGATCGTAATGAATACAATCAAAAGATATGTCAAGTTTTGAGATTCCACATCATAACATAGTTAAAATGCAACTCCTCATATCAACTTTTTAAGATGATCTCACATGGTATCCCCTTTCAAATTCCACAGCCACATTCCCCACAAAGACATAGCAATTAAGCACAAGTTCATTTAAGAACTCCGGGGGGGGGGGGGGGGGGGGGGGGGGGGGGG
>JAJJMB010010045.1:915935-979055 GCA_023531105.1 Papaver atlanticum | reverse complement strand
CCCCGTTTGATGTCATTCCCGAAAGAACAACACGAGCTACTTATTTTAGAAAAAGAATGATTTTGTTGGACATTAACAAATCACATGGATTTGTATCCAAAATTCGAGTTAAAATAATCTCTACGCCAGTTACGGACAAAAGGTAATTTTTTGATCGATATAACTCAACATAAGAAGAATTTACGGAGTGTGATCACGAGTAGATCAATACTGCGAGACAATTAGCAAAGAGTTTGTTCTATTTTCCGTTTATAAAAACACAATAGATTTAACTTCTGAGCATATATGAAATATCAGCTCGATTCACGAAAAACGTAAAGGCACATATATTTCATAAGACTTTTGCAATAATTAAACCAATAATGATTACATACTGCAAGTTTATCTTCCAACAACTCTAGAATTTAAATAAATACATCTAAAAACATGCAAGATGAAAAACTGTTTGAATAACTTGTGTAATCAAAATTTTTGCTATACCAAATTCTAGTTATCCTTCAACATAAGAATAAATTCTTAAAAGAAGTTTCCTAGATAAATAAGAGAAACAAAATAACATGAATAAACTTAGATTTCATCAATTTCTTCATACCTTTCTGCAAATCCATTGAAGAATGACTCACCAACATCTCTTTACCCATTGAATGATTGAAATGTTGTGTTCCTGTCTTAATTAGCACGCAAACCTTCCGATTGACAATGAGAATATGCTTCATAAGTTTCATATATTCAGAGATCAACTTTTTCTGGTTTTTGATCATGACTTTTTGCTTTTCGATCATCTTGAAATGAACGCCGATGAGATGATTTAATTGCAACTGAGGGTTAGCAATCTTAGAGTCATTTTGAGCATGAGTTAGATCCCTAAAGGAATTAACAATCCAGGAGTTATGTTCTTTCCTTAAAGCAATCCTTTTTAGCATTCTTTCATGGCAAGAACTTCCTTCCTTTGAGTCATCTTCATCAAGATCGATGGTTCATGAGGTATTTTTTGAACTCTCCATTCTTTTGCAAGGATGAAAAGCTAGAATTCAATAGATTATTCTTTCAACCAGGGTTTATGAACAATCTAAATTCTCTACCTCCTTTTATAAAGAAACCCTAGGTTTCCTCTGAGTTAGGATACATGATCGGGTTCATTGGTCACCGATTTCGATCCGCGATAAAAGAAGGTTGATGGGTCAACAACAAACAATGACAAGTTTTATCTTTTCATAACTACAGGTTCTCAGCTTAATAAACTTAGTGTTCTGGATACACTACAGATTAGAGCACTTAGATGATCACTGTTGTGGAAGGAGTTAGAGTAAAAGAACAAAAATTGTTAATTACTTAATCCTTTTCTGAAGAGATGCAACAAGAAACAGTCAAACAAGAATCAGACTTGAGAAATCTCGATATTCATCTTTCATATATATGAAGTCCTTGTAACTCTCAAGTTAGTTCCAAGAACTTATCTATCGAGGTCAATCAACAGAATGAGACAGAGTCTCACCACTAGTATCAGAGAGTGATACATCGAGATTCCCTTTCTTGTGACGTTGTCCGTGTCTTCTTTTCTTCATTCTATTACATTTTTTTATGAGGTTTTGATCTAATTTCCTGTGTACCAGGGTAGTTTGAAAATTCCTTTTTACTTAAACATTTTTCTGATGAAAGATTTTCTCGAGGAGCCTGACAAAGACCTCTTAAGATACGTTTCGAGAGTCAGAATCACTTGGATTCCATTTTTTGAACTTCGATCTTCCAGAGTTACTTTCATTATCAGTAGAGGGGTTGATACTTGTAGTGTTGTAAGACACTTTATTATGAAAGTAATTGTGCTTATGGATTTTTCAGAAGTAACTTTCTCAATGCTAGATAATGTCACAGGAGTTACATTATGCAATGAGGTAATTTTACCTTTTAAAACAGAGTTTTTTTCATTTCAAAGCGAAACACTGTTCCTGAGCCGATAGGAGGTCTGCAACTAGTTTCTCTTTATCAACACGCAACATGTTCACCTCTGATTTGTGAGACTTGAATAAATATTATTCTCTAGATTGACTTTATCTAAGGGTATCTTCAAGCATACTAATCTTTTCATTTCGACTAGTAATTTCTTGAGCGAATCTACGCATATCCTTAGAAAAAGTGTCAGTATAACCAGCGAGTTCACGCTCCCTATCAAGGGACTTATCAAGCTCATCAAGATATCGAGTATATTTTTCTTCAAGATCTCTAATTCTAAAGATTTGAAAGCCAATGATCTCAGCAGATTTTGTTAAACTTCTAGTAAGTTCTAACTCAGATTCTGATATTAACCCATTAGCAATCAAGGGAAGCATATCATCAGTAATTGTGTCATGTACCGATATGGTAAAGGAGTGCCCATATCCTATAAATGTCTATCTTTAGTAATAATAGTGTTATTAAGTATATTTAGGAGTGGTAATTAATAGTACAGTCCAACCTCGATAAACAAATGTTCGATAAATGAATAACCTCGCCAAATGAATAATTTTCTCCGGTCCCAACTTGGGCCAAGGTGATAAATGAATAACCTAGCTTAATGCATTAATGAATAAAAAAAATTTGAATCCTTAAAGGCCATATGAAAATATAAACGAATAATCACTAAATTATATATAAAAAGTATATATAAGAATAAACCAAAATACCTAATCAATAAATTTTACATTAAAAATATATGTCCAAATAAACTCAAAATAATTCATCCATGGTTGAGTGTTTTTTTCTGCCACCCAAACCAAAATGCACCGCATCCTTAATTTTATGCAATGATCGCTCAATTTCGGGTATATTTTGCTCGTGTTGTAGCAAGTAATTTTTTAAAGTGACCATCGCTTGAGAGGTATCTTTAGATGACACATTTGTTACGACGATCATTCTACTGACCCAATAATTTTTTCGTTTGTTGGAGATTCTATAACTGCATCATTCTCATTGGGATAGTTTAAAAGATGTTCGACGTCAATCACATTTCTATAACGTAAATCAGAAATGACACCAGTTAATCCTTGGATATCTTCTTCTAATTGACCATTTTCTGGTTCGAGAAAATCAATATCTTCCGACTGAATCTTAAAATGACGGAAACAATTTGCAATTCTTTTTGCCATCACATCAAATCTCCAAGACGTAGTAGCAAAATTAATAGCATCCAAAATGTTAATCTTTTCAAGATTCGGTGGGTCAACTTCAAGGCATCGCATAATAAAAACGACGCCGATAATGAACTTTGAATTCTCTAATAATCCCATCATCACATGGTTGAATTTTAGATGTTGTGTTATGGGGGAAGAATTTTGACCAATACCCTCTAGGTACATTTGTACATATTCTCTTATACGATTTAACTTCTTAATTAGCAAAATGTTGTCTAAATGAATAAATATTCGTTAATCGATAAATGAATAAAATATTCATTTATTGATAAATAAATAACCCTGCTAAACGAATATTTTCTCTTGGTCCCGGCGATATTCATTTATCGAAGTTAGACTGTAGGTTGTACTGTTCGGTTGAGATGTAACCACCGGGTGAATTAATAGTCGTTGGATGGTAAAGGAAGAAATGCCTATCTTTATAAGGCAGAGTCTAATGAAAAACGGAAGCCAAAGTTTAATCAAAACAATCATTTATTCGATTTAGGATGTATTCTTCGGAACCAGAGAGCCCTGATTCTCTGAATCAGGTGTTTACCCTGTCATTGTAATCAAGGTACATGACAATTGGTATCAGATTCGTTTCGATCTATGGAGGCGTTTGATGAAACCACACAACTTCAGCAGATATATGAAATTCAACATCAAAATCAGTTGAAATCAATAAGACAGCTGATAATATTTATCTTCCATTTAACATGATGTTGACGAAGGAGGATTTACAGGATCTCAAGGGTAGTTTTGAGCGTATAATCCATACTGGTTTCGAGAAATATGTTGTCTAGAAAACCTAAAATCGTGAAGATCCATAAGGAGCTTACAAAATTACTTCTACGTCCAATCATGGTGGTGGGTTATCATCTGATGAAGGATATTCTACTAAATCAACTGGACTTGGAGACCTAATTAGTGAATCTGTTGCTCAATGTTCTGAATCTCAAGATTTTTGTGTTCTTACATCTGAAGAAGAAAAATCAACTCCTATTTTGGTTTAGTTAAGTTCTTTTTCCCAAGTTCTCAAACAGGTTGAATCTAAAGTTAGATTGATTTCTACTAGCGCTGATAAGCACTGACCGTAGTTTATCCTCGAAGGAACAAGCATCTTAAGCCAACTCGTGTTGGAAGGCCGTGGCCAAGTAATAGTGGCCTGGTCCGTATTGGCCGTTCTGTCAAAATGCACACAGGTTGCGCATAACTTAATCTGTGGCATGTCATAGTAATGCATTCGCATCATATGCCACATTGGCAAGGCTACATAGCTATAAATGAGGCCTAAGCATCATTTATGCTCTTACGGCTAAGCTATGAAGCTTACTTGTGCATGATACGCATATGCACCTTCAACCCAAGTACCTCTCCCTATATATGTCTTAAGGACATTTTTACAACTTGAACTGGGGGACAAGTTTGACATTCACCAAGTCACATTTTTGAGGTGCTCGCTTCACTATTCATGGTCGTTGCCATGTATTTCTGAATAATCGGCTATGTTAGCTATGTTTCCGTTCTGGCTCATAGGCCAACTCCGATGTCCAGCCATGATGGATGTACATTGCCTCGGACATACTTCTCTGGCATATTGCACCACTGTTGTGCAATATTGGCTCTAGGCCAATTCCAATATTTACAACCATGATAGATGTACATTATCTCGGCCAGACTGCTTTGGCCTTATGCATCATTGTGAGGCAATATTAGCCATAGGATAATAACCTGCATGATGTGCTAAGCGCTACTTTGCTCAAAGCCATCCTCCCAACTGGCCTAATGCACAATTTGGTGCGACATTGGCTCTTGGCCAATATTCCCAACATTATGCGCCATTTTGGTGCAATATTGGCCAATATGCTGTCGAAATGTGCCATACTTGGCGCTATATTGGCTCTAGGCCAATGTTCCTCTTAACGCAACAGAAGCTTAAGATGAAGCTTCATCTCAGGCCATGACGCATCTTTGAACATGCGCCATGCTAAAAACACGGGGTGTTACCTATGTATTCTCTAGTTCGGGTCATGAAAATTATTGCAACGTTCACCTTCCTTCGTTTTGTATCATTATGATGGAATCATGGTTTAGCAACACGGTATAATGATGTTTTCGCTTCATGTATGTTCTACCAGCTTAGATTTATAGCTTATTTATGTACCTTTAACCAACACCCCTTATATATGTATGTCTTGTTGGCATTTATACAACTAGAATAAGGGGAGAGGATGGAAATGTACCAAGTTCACCTGCTTTCGCGATAACGAGTTTCAGAATTTGCACCATGGTGGTAAATAACCAGTTCTGACGCGATGCACTATGATGGTGCAATATCTGTTCTCCGCCAACATGCCCTAAATACGCAAAACAAGTTTTTTATTGGCCAACAATAATGGACTTTAATCAAACTTATTGGTTTGTTTTTCGATTTTGTCATTCTTAACGGTTTCTGAGTTTTATAGAGCTGCCTTAGACCATAACCAATGAGGGAATATAGAATTCCCTTTAAATTTTATATGGCAGCGTTTTTATTCGACGCGTAAAGTAATAGGAGAATACCATGTCTTATGGATAAATAATCCGATTAATTAATGGTTCATCGACCGATAAACATTTTCCGTATCGGTGATTGTTTAACTGGTACCCATTTTGTAATTTTATTATTTCGTAATTGTTTAATCTAAGTTATAGAAATAACATATATTGTTCAACTGATCGGTTAATGTGGTGGATAATAATAAAGTAGTTATAAGAAAGAAACTGTATAAAAATGAGCATGTAATGGTCTGTGGGGTAAGGTTGAAAAGTAGATCGGTGAAGCATTCGCCGAACGACATAGAATTGATCGATTATAAAGAAGCTCGGTGGATAATTGCTGATCGGTAATTAAATCTCCTGTTCGCCTATCATTTACTGAAAACCTTTATTCCCCTCTTCTCCTATCAATTTCACTATATGTGGGGTAGATATAAGTGTTTAGAGGAATTATGTACCTCAAAGGAGATAAGTTTTCTCTTATTTAGAGATACGAATCTCTCACCGGAGATGGTGTTAGCTTGGTAGCTTTGGACACCTCTAATGCTACCTCTTATTTGTGGTGGCACTATTATTTTATTATATATTAAATAAAAATATGTTTGAGATTAAGGCGATCCATATGAATTTGAATAGTTTATATTTATCTAAAATAAGAAATAAATTGATCCAATCAACTTGGTTGGAATATATTAGTGGATTTTTTGTCAAGTGTAGGATATTTTCATACGGTTTATAAAAAAATCTTGTTCACTTTATATGGGAACGCATGCGGATGGGGGAGGCAACCCCTAGATTGTGAGGATTCAGAAGCAACACCTCGTTCTAAATACGGTATGTTATTTGTAACCGTATTCAGTTCGATTACAATTGCTAACAAATACATGTCAATAGATAAAAAGGTGTCCGCGGGAGAAAGAAGACACTCAAAGATGTTTGTTGACTTATATATATAAACTTTCCTGTAAGTTCATGTGATTGATTATTTATCAACAATAAACAATTTATTGAGTTTTTTTCTTACTTTTTCTTCCCTGAAATTCTATTATTTGCATTATTTGGGTATAAAAATGTATTTTTGTGGTTGAGTCAAAAGAGTACAAACTATATATATATATGAAGTTGTTTTAAGCCTCCATCGTCCAAAGGCATTATATGAATTACATAATTGTACTCGGGAGTTATTTAGATATGTCAAAATACTGTCTAAAAGAATCATTCATATAGTCTTGAATTAAGAAAAACAATCGTGTTGTTATAACAAATCCTTTAGAGAGCCGACTCTCCTTCAAAATGGGGCGAGAGAGGAAGTAGTTAGTCAAATTAGGTGCCATTATGATAGCAATTGAAGGTGTAAAATCAGTGGTTAACGTAGTTTTACATATTTCCTATCCTTACTTTCCCTAATTCTCATCCCAACCATGCAAATCAGATTTTGTGTAACTCTTTTTTAAATTGGGTAAAACAAAACTCACTCTATTAACTTTCATAGTTAGACTCTCACCATCACCACCACCTCAAATTGATCGGGTTGGAAATTTGTTGCCTAATCATAGTTTTAATCAGGTTTGAGATTGAACTGGAAAATTAATTTTATTTTGGTACATAATATGATAGTGTGGCCAGAAAAATAATCCATTAATAATTTTTTTGGATAATTGAATTATAATGAAAACCTAATTGTTATTATATGTTCTCTTAGCATCTCAATTTAAGTTCATCTACATCGCTTCCATCGCATCTATGTGAAAGTCTAATAAAGAAAAAATAAAAATTAGGATTAATCATCGATTCTATGATAGATTATAAATCGTGTTCTTCTCGTTGTGGCTTTTTGGGTATAAAACCATTATTAGGGCATTATAACAATATATATCATACATATGTAACAGTAGTGATGGTATCATATAAGGATTGCGCTGGTACTAGCATATGTTACGGAGCTTAACATAGGTGGATTATTAGATTTAGGTTTTGATTCGATCGAGGGAGTGGGGGAGGGAGATGGTGGATGGGGATGTGAAGATATTCGCCGTAAGGTGAGTTTTTTTACCTGACCTAGAAGGAGTAAGGTGAGTTTTTTTACCTGACCTAGAAGGAGTTAAATATAAAATGATTTATGTGATGTGGGTAGGATTTAGGAAAAGTGGGGATGTGAAATAGGTAAAACCAAATCAGTCAAACTCAGTCGAGCACAACTTCAATTGAAGCATTACACGAAAGTCCTTACTATATGGCTTATTATTATTTTATTTTATTTTTGATAGGCTAAAGCCGGACCCAGGCTTCTACCCAAATCCAGCCAGTTGGACTAGCACCAACCCCTCTATACAATCCTCTATACAACTAATTTAAATACAAACCTCTACCACGGTGGGGATCGAACCCCTGACTTCCTCCTGACTGGAGTTGATGGGATACCACTGAGCTATGCTATTGGACCCTATACGACTTATTATTACTTCAGAGTAAAATGGATAAAGTGTCAAAATACTCTATTCAATAGCCCTTGCTCTTAATGTATCATCTAAAAACAATACTCTCTTGAAAAAATAATAAAAAGGGCCCAACCAGGTTTGAACTGTTGACCTCTTGATCTGCAGCTAATGCTCTACCAATGAGCTATAGACCCATATAATTGTTAATAAACCCAAATGAAATGGTTTTCATTGAACATCAAATGTGAAGGGAATATTATTTTTTGTTTTTTTAGATACTTTAGTTACTTCATTTCGAATTCAAATTTATTTTCATGATAATGAGCTGGTGGACATTCAAACACGTAAATATTTAAAAAATCAATATATAATATATTAGTAGTAAATTCATTTTTTTTCCTGTGCTGGTACTTGAAAAGACAATATATATATATATATATATATATATATATATATATCACACCAAAAATCGATGATTTATAACCACATGCACCATAATAAAGAAACAAGTAAAATACCCTTTTTTTATATAATTTTGTGAAACATCTTTTTTTTAACGGTTTTTTCTTTTTCAAATGATGGTTAACAGCCGGTTAAGCGCTAGGTGGCAGTTGTCTCACCTATTAAAAGTCATATTTATTCTTGAACCACATCTTGTTAATGAGAAAGGTAAATGATTCGACGATCCTTAAAGCAGCGTAATGATCATGAACCAGGCTTGACGAACCTGAAATCGGTGTAACGATCCTGAGCCGAGAGCGACGAACTTGAAAGTATTGTAGAAAGGATGATTTTCCGACAACCAAAACCCTCAAGACACTTGAGAATGATGAACCCTTTTAGAAAATAACGTAGCAAATATGAAAATGGTGAAACAATCATGTATCAAGCTCCACAAACCTGAAAATGATATAAAAAGCCAACGTGACAACAAGTAAAGGATAAATATGTAAACTTTAGAAAAATAAACTAGTCTTAGCTTTTAACTGACTGAGATGGAAAACTAAATTGTAAAAGTACTCAAGAAAAGTTTCAAATTTCGAGAGTAATATTCTAACTATGGAAACCGAATACTTCATCAAATGTTTGTAGTTACTACATTACTCTTAAGGGAACATTATTTAAATACCCCTCAAAATTCGTCCCTTAAAATATACCCTTATTCAATTTTAAAAAATATCCATACCTTCTGAAAAGTGGAAGCAACTAGCACAAGTTGCTTTCAGAAGTGGACGCAACTAGCACAAGTTGCCTCCAAAAAGTGGAAGCAACCTTTTCAAGTTGACTCCAAAAAAAATATTTTTTACCCCTCGGGGGTATTTGTGCAAGGTCAACAAAAATGGTGGATATTTATAACATTCCCACTACTCTTAATATATAATCTAAAAACATTACTCTCTTGAAAAAATAATTAAAAGGGCCCAACTGGGTTCGAACTGGTGACCTCTTGATCTGCAGTCAAATGCTCTACCACTGAGCTTGGACCCATATAATTGTTAATCAAATCAAACGAAATGATTTTCATTGAACATCAAATGTGAGGTGAATATTAGTATTTTTGTTTTTTAAATACTTTAGCTACTATATTTCGAATTCAAGTTTGTTTCCATGATGATGAGCTGGTGGATTTTGAAACACTTAAATATTTAAGAAATCCATATATTAGTAGTAAATTCATTTTGTTTCCAGTGATGTACTTGCAAAGACAAAAGAAATATATTACACCAAAAATCGGTGATTTATAACCACATGCACCATAATAAAAAAAAACAAGTAGAATACCCCGTTTTTTTATATAAATTTTGTAAAGCATCTTTTTTTAACGGTTTTTTTTTTTTTCAAATGATGGTTAACATCCAGTTAAGTGTTAGGTGGCAGTTACCTCACCTATTAAAAGTCATATTTATTCCTGAACCACATCTTCTGGGTGGGGAAGGTAAATGATTCGTCGATCTTTAAAGCAGCGTAATGATCCTGAACCAGGCTTGACATGAATAAATGAGGGTCATTCTTTGTTTAAAAAACCCCTGAAAGCGGTGTAACGATCTTGTGCCGCGCGCGACAAACTTGAAAAGTATTGTAAAAAGGTTGATTCTCCGACAACCAAAATCCCCAAGACACTTGAGAATGATGAACCCTTTTAGAAAATAATGTAGCGAATCTCTAAATGGTGAAACAATCATGTATCAAACTCGACAAACCAAAAAAATGATATAGAAAGCCAACTTGACAACAAGTAAAGGATAAATATGCAAACTTTAGAAAAATAAACTAGTCTTGGCTTTGAACTGACTGAGATGGAAAACTAAACTGTAAAAATACTCGATTTTTTTCTTTCAAATTTCGAGAGTAATATTCTAATTATGGTTAAAAGGAAACCAAATACTTCTTCAAATATTTCTGGAAAAAATGAACTAATTTTTTTGTAAAAGTATAAACAAAGATTGAGAATGCAAAATTTTATATTCCCAAATTTGTTTTGTAAAATGATAAATACGACCAGTAAAACACCAAAACCGGGGTTATTAGAGCTCACTGGATTACCCAAGTGTGATACCACTTGGGAGCCCGTTTTTCATAAATCATGATACATTTTGGTAAATTCATACCCGTACTCCATTGCATGATATAGATTTTCTCGGTATTTGTCGAACATGCTTTTGGATCAATGCATTATTTATTTATTTTGGAGGGAAAGGAGTTTTAGAAAAAAAGGGTTTTTTATGGCCGTCTAATGAGTGGAGAATATGGACCCAACTGGAAGATGTCGAGTATGATGATCTTCGGTCCTAAACTCCTAACGAATTTGCATTCTCTAGTCTAATGAATGTGGAAATATGCATAATTGGTTTTTGTTTGTGTTCTTTAGTTCGGCTGCATATGCTTTGTTAAAACAACCGGCAATCATAAGAAGGGTTAAGATTCTTTAATAAATCCAATTGATTAGACACCAAGTAAAGCAAACGATCATATACAAATAGCGTAAACAAAACAATCATCACACATATCTCTTTCTCCCTAACACAGTCTACATCATAAAATGTAGCGTAAATGTGCCAAATTGCCAATGTGTGATGACTATTAACTATAGGTTACTTGTACAATAATGTGAGTTAAAAAGTGGGACAAATTTTTTCCCAATAGAGTTTTGCTATTTGAGCTAACACTATAAAGCAGAGAAAAAGAGAGTGCATATATATGGCTAATGAGTGAAAGCGCAAATTGAATGAAGCTCAAGCACTCGTCTGTGAGTCTGTCGCTTCAAGAAAATCAAGTTTTTCTAGAAGAACCCAAAATTATTTGTGTAGCTGGTGGATCCCATTTCTTCCCCATCCATGCATCTCATGAGATTTCTACTTTTCCCTATATTGGTTACTTTTTTCCTATTCATAAAGTTATTCGTAATATTCAACAACTGTTTTCCAACCATATTTTTTCTTTTTGAGAGTTTGCAATTCGGAGCCTTCATTTTCTTCTGAATTTTTTATATTTTTTCCAATTATGGGCTAAAGCATTACTTTTACTCCACTTGTATTGGACTTGGATTTTGCATATCAGGAGGAAGCTGAAGGCCCAAGCACAAAGAATATATGTTCCTTGTCAGTATCTCTTTGGTCGTATATGTTTTTTTCTTCTTAAATGAAGTGGTTTGTTGAGCTGAGCAAAAACAATGAAGGCTGAAGCATAGGACAACCGGCGACGTCCCTTTGGTTGGCTAATGATTTTAGGGTGAATGTTGTTATGGTGTTCCGTAGCAGATCATGATTGTGACTAGAGATGAAGATGGAAATGATGTAGAAATGGATTGCGGGATAGTTTCGGTATCGTTAGAGGGACGCCGGACCTCCAGTATCATCAAAGGGACACCATAACCTCTGTTAGAAAACTAACCTTTTAATTCATTCAATCGATAGTTTCTTGAATTACAAATAACACTTATATATAGAGAGAGTTTTTGGTTAATGAAATAACTTGCTAAACTTATCCCTACAAGTTAGGATAACTTCCTGCTTGATAACTGACTAGTAAAACCAATTCAAAATAACTACACAGATTAAACTAGATCCTAAATGTGCATGTATGATGCACGTAACAATCCACCCCTCTTATTGACAACCTTGTCCTCAAGGTTGTAAACCATAATCTTTGGCAATGAGCAGCAACATCAATCAAGGCTTTAGTTAACACGCGTCCACGAACTTTTCCATTGTAGTTGCTACACCAGATTATTTTGAGAACCCTAATCAAAGGACAATTCCATTGATAAGTTAGTGGTACCCAATTACTTTTTTTCTGGAAAAAATGGCTCCTTCTCCTGTTCCGTAGGTTCTTCAAAGATAGTAAAGAAATCAACACTGTCAATGAAAACATAATTTCTAAGTGTAGTATGCACTAATTCGCATTTTTCTTCAGTATTTTCTTCAAAAATATCAAAGAAATAAGATAGGACTTACGGTGGTTTAGGTAGTTATGGTATTGGGAAGTTATGTGGGTAGTTTCCATATTATGTTATATATAAGTGATGTAATGATGTAATCAGATATTATAAATTGAATTATGAAAGTCTTAGAGTTCTTCTCTGATAGGAGTTTGATTACACTCGAAGTAATCGCCGGAGGTCTGGTTTTCCTCGAATTAAACCACTATTGTTCGTTTAGAGATCACGTTACGTTTTAGTTCGTAACAAGTGGTATTACCAGAGCAAGGTTTTCGCTTCCGCAAAACAATATCCAAGATTATCTCCACAAGTTGTTTCAAAGAACTGTTGTTGGTGTTGTTTTTTATTTGCTCGGTCATTATTCCAAATCGGAAGATAAGGGAAAGAAATTTTATTTGAGGATTTGAAGTATATCTTTGTTGGGAATTTGAAGATACGGTCAAATTGAGATTATTTTGTTTTCTTCTTAAAGAGTTTATATATATATATTAAAAAAAAAAACTGATCCTTATTGGGGAAAAATGGTGTCTCAGGATGATTGTGAAAATTTTGATGTTGATGAAACTCAGAAATTGCTCATCGCCCTCAAACAAAAACTTACCGATGTGCAAGAATGGACGAAAGCTCGATGTGCGTATAATCAATCAATAATTGAGTTTAGAAGACAAGGTTGCAAATATTTAACTGATTTTTTCAATATCTTTGAAGAGAAAAATGAAATCATGCGTATCAAGTTTAGAAATCCCATCTCGTTTGATATTGATGATTTTTCCCCATTTTTTGAAGAGAAACTTGAAGAGTCGGTTACACAAGGCCGTGATGTTATGGATGACAAGGATGGCAAGTACTTCCATGACTCTTTCAAGAAAGTTGCAGGAAAGCATGAAATTATGAAGACAAAGTTCCGAAACTTGACTTCTTCGAGCATTAGCAACATTTTTCCAATTTCTTATGAAGAAAGTCAAGAACTTCATCAATGTTTCACTTTCTCACAACCCATATATGATCTGCCTGGTTCATGTTATGGTCCATTCATTTGGATGAAATCTACAACTCCTTGAAACTCAAATACAGTAAATACACGGGTAGAGTTCGGGGGCGCATATACATACTTGTCTGGTTTACTTTTATTCAAATGATAGGGGTTAAATATGGTGAGTCTACTTGTGTGTGTAATACAACCTTGAGGACAAGGTTGCTTTGACGGGGGTGGGAATGTTACGGATAGGACTTACGGTGGTTTAGGTAGTTATGGTATTGGGAAGTTATGTGGGTAGTTTCTATATTATGTTATATATAAGTGATGTACTGATGTAATCAGATATTATTGAATTATGAAAGTCTGAGAGTTTTTCTCTGATAGGAGTTTGATTACACTCGAAGTAATCGCCGGAGGTCTGGTTTTCCTCGAATTAAACCACTATTGTTCGTTTAGAGATCACGTTACGTTTTAGTTCGTAACAAATGTCCATATTGATACAGCCATACACGGATGTCTTAGATGCTCATATATTGTATATTATCCAGTTGACATGTTTAGTAAACCTATAAACCGGTAGAACAACGATGAGAACTTTAAACTATAATGGTCCATTACCAGAACCTTTTAGTAAGGACACTGACTAAAGTGATCGATGATAATATCCATACGCAGTTTCAACCACGCTATCATCTTTACGTCCATAAATGAGAGATTCAAATTTAAAAGAATCTACTGCTAATTCGTTGTACTTGAGATCGAATAAAAACAAGAAAACAACACCTCATGAAAAATAGCCGAAAGGCATTTTTGTTTGATACATTGCACCTCCTACACGACTAGTTGGTGTTATCTTTCCATTGTTAGATCATGCCAATACCAAAAAGGAATAAAATAGGAAACCTATTATTGGGGCGTCACATTTCAATAGAGGGGCTTTACTTGGATTTCTAGTGACCAAATAATTGGTTATGGGGTATTCTTGATTCAATACCAAATGTCTAAAATAACCTTCAACTAAAATAAAAACCTAAAAACTGAAATCAAAACCTAATTCTCATTCAAAGATCTGCTCCTCCTCTTCTTCTTAACTTCCTCTCCTTCATCAACCATAAATCATTCCCTCTTTTTTTTTTCAATCAAAATCATTTCACCAACTTCGATCAATTGACAGTTCTAAAAACTTATAATCGTCGATTGAATTCTCTATTAAAGGTGCGGAAGAAGCATATTGATAGAAGTGATTGTAATCAACAAACCAATTGCATCTGAAATGGTTAGATTGATTGAAACCGTAGAAAAAATTAGGTTTCAGAACCAGTTACGGTTGGGTTTTCCTCAAAAAACACCAACCGTAACTGTTTAACAGTTAGGTTCGACCAAAAAAACCCTAGCCGTAACTGATTTACAGTTAGGTTCGATCACAAAAAACCTAGCCGTAACTGTTTTACAGTTGGGTTCGGAAAAAAAAAACTCAGCCGTAACTGATTTACAGTTGAGTTTCGACCTAAAAAACCCAGCCATAACTGGTTTAAAATTGGGTTTTCCTAATTTTACCTAGTTACGGTTAGGAGTTCATCATCACCTAACCGTAAATTTGTCTTACGGTTGGCTACGAAGGAAAAACCCAACCGTAAACCACTTTGAAAAGTTAAAAAATTTAATTTTTTTTACTTAATTTCATCAATTTTGAGAAATAAAAAGAACATTGGTTGGTGATTTAAAATCTAGGGTTTTAGTTAGAAAAAAATCTCCAAAGTTTCTCATTTTTTTTCAACTTTTTCTTCTCACCAATATCACTTAATATGATTTTTTATCACTAATTATATAAAAAATCTTATCAATCTAATTATTACTCCCTCCGTTCCTAAATAATAGGCTGGTTTTAGATAAAATTATTAGCACTAACCACTTAAGGGTTGTTTAGTCATTATAAAATTATTTTAGATAAAGGGTTTATAAAATTATTTATAGATGACCTGTTTTTATCATATTAGGTGAAACTCCTTTATTAGAATGTGACGCCCCAATAATAGGTTTCTAAATAGGAGTGCTCATTAGTCAAATAGATACACGTACCTTTAGGACAAAAAGAATGTGATGCATTTTATCCGGTTGCAGTTAATAAACAATTGTATTACATGGGTGTTTTTGTTTGGCGGGTTGCCATTTATTTAGCTTGTTGTCTTGTACTAGTACTTGTTGCATAAAGAATTAGAAAAGTTTGACGTTGAATTTGTCGAGTGTTTACAAGCTTTCACACCCAATGACACAAGTCACACAACTCCCTCGTTTCACATCTTTTCAAATGAATCTCGAATGACAAACCGCATTCAAAGATTCTATTTTCGAGTGAGATGGAGAGAAAACGAATACATAAGAAAGAAGGTAATTACGGCAAATCCAAGTTCAATTTTTTTAATATATAGATTATACTTGTGTAATATCGTGCTTCTAGACTTAGTTCTTCGAAAGAGAGGTCGATATCAAGAAGAGGTAAGTTGACCCCATAAAAATGCGTTTTGGCTAGGTTGTCTATAAATTATGTATCTTTGTTCCATGCTCTATAACTTATAAACTTGATTAAATAGTAAGGAAATTAGTTTGGAAGAATCCAATAAAAAAAGAATTCATAGTATTGGTTAGATGGTAGTGAAGTCTACAGAAAGAGTTCTAGAAATTCGAGAGTCTAACATATGAATTTGACACTTTAAAAAACAAAATAGTGGCGGAGATTCGGGATGGAAGAGGATACTTATTGGAGGAAAATAATTGTCGAAAAATTTGGTGAAATCTTACTGCTCGGGAAACTTTCCAACCTAAAAGGCCAAAAGGTTGTAGTTTGTGGCACAACATACATAATGAGCTTGAAGACTTTGTTAGACATGTAAAATTCAAGATTGGTGCAGGTAAAGAGACTAGATTTTGGGAAGACCTTTGGATTGGGGATGGTGTTTTTTGTAATAGTTTTTGTTAGCGTTTGAAGCTTTAACAACCAAATTGTGTGTAATGACTTGTCTATATGAGATCTCAAGTGACGACATCAAATAGAAGTTTTTGTTTCACAAGCTATAATGAGGAAGATTGATTCTATAAACTCTTTTTTAGAATTATGGATGATTGTGGATAGTAGTAAGTTGGAGGCATATACGGTAAAGAATGGAGTTACCTATTTTAGTATCCGGCTGATATAAATTTCCTAGACGAGATTATTTTGAGTCAGTTATATCCTTATAAAGTCATTTTTTTCCTATGGCTTCTCTCCCGTGAAAGGTTGATGACGACTGATATACTTATTAGATGTATGGATATGGATATGTTGTATCGGTTTTGAGAAGAAGAAGAAGAAGAAGAAGATTAAACAAGTTCTCATTTGTTTTATAAGTGTTGAAGAATTAAAATAATTTGGATTTATATTGTCGAACGATGTAGTTTCCGTAAAAGCTATAATACTCATATTGCTACAACTATTTAAACTTAGAGTTATGACTGGGGTGATGAGCGGCTCAACCGTATTTGGAACAACCTTCCGATTGCGGTATGGTGGTTCATTTGGAATGAAAGAAATGCAAGAATCTTCAATAACAAAAAAGAAATTTAGCAAGTACAATTAGAGAAATTAAGATTCAAGATTTTTTAGGTGGAATCAAACAGTAAGATGCTAGGTTTAACGGATATGATAATTTGTTTGTGGATTCAAATTTTTATTGTCATCATTGAGAGGATACGGAAGAGAAAGAGTATTTGTTCTCCCTTTCTCTCTCACTCTTGACTATCTTTTTCGTTATTTTTTTTTGGTGACCGATTCCCATGTCGGCTGATGCGTGTCATACGTGTAATCAAATTAGTGATATTGTTTCCACTCATCAAGTTCGTTCCCACGAAGAACAAGGTGATTTAGTTTTTACAAAGGTCACAAAGGGGTGGGTGGGGTGGGGGTGGTGGTGGTGGTGGGTTGTTTTAGATTTGTAAACAAAATAAATAAGAAAGCAACTAAAGTTGAGTTATGAGCAATAGAAAGAGAAATGATCGAGGAATACTTCTTCGTAAATAAATATTCATCAAAGTAGTATATTCATTCATTCGTCGTTAATCATAGATTATCACCAACCATAAGATAACAGGTATATTAGCTATCTCCAAAATTCCTTAAGTCACTAGACAACAAGTATGTTTAGTCGCCAGTATCTATCTTTCTAAACCACATTGAGGTACGCTTACAAGATGTAATTCAGTCGAATGCTTGATGGTATGTGAATTTAGGTTTATTCCTAGTAGTTAGACTCAGTACGCTCGGTCTACTTGCTAGTGTTGTGTTTACACGCAATTGTTTTACAGAATCCCTCTGCAAGATCTCACGTTCTCTACTTGTGTAAGGAATTATTCAATAATTATGGATATCCTAACCCTTATTAGCATTAGATTAAATCAAAAAATTAATTCAATTGGCCACCTAAACAATCTATCAATCAATCTTAATCATTCTTAATAGTAAAAACAAACGATAATCATATGAATAAATAAAAAAAGATTCATATACAAAATCAAATCATATATAGTAGAAGTCTTCTTGTATAGTACTGATGAGATCGAGGTCTTAGAATCCTTTTGGAACCATGATACCTTAATTTAGAAGTAAAAAACGTGTCTTGGAAGTGGCCCTCGTCGAGCTACAATCGGTAGTATCATTACTCCTCTTTCTACCGATTGTTGGGGGTCCAAAAACATGAGTTTCATGATGCCAAAAACGTCCATAATCGGTAGCCACGAAACCCTCCTTATCTCCTGATTATGAGACCTCAAAATATGACTTTTCTTGTGTCCAAAACTTGCTCTAATCGGTAGACTCGATTCCCCTATTATCTACCGATTGTTGGACCTCAAAAACGGACTTTTACTGATGCCCAAACTGCCTACAA
The DNA here is from genome assembly GCA_023531105.1 of Papaver atlanticum. Classification (NCBI taxonomy): domain Eukaryota; kingdom Viridiplantae; phylum Streptophyta; class Magnoliopsida; order Ranunculales; family Papaveraceae; genus Papaver; species Papaver atlanticum. The sequence continues at coordinate 960,594 of JAJJMB010010045.1, read as the reverse complement.
TCGGTAGTCAATTTTCTCAGTTATCTTTCGTTTATTTTGTTGTGTGTTTTACTTTTATTTCTCCGTTCACTTCGTATTTGAATTCTACTCAAGATGATGATAATAAATCCTGAATTTGGATGAATTGAACTTGGTATTCTAATCCTTCTTATGTTTTCGACGTTCTTTGTTCATTTTTGTCGCAATTCTTCCACTTCTTTTGGATCTTGACACTTAAATCTTTGGAGAAATTCACTTTATAACTCTTCTGCAGCCATTTCCATTGACTTTGAATGATTCACCTAAAAAATAAAATAAAATGGAAAACAAGAGTAATACAAGGATAGTATGAAAGAAATCTAACTAAAACAAGCATGAAATCAACACTAAAATCATGTGAATTATGCACTTATCAAATTCTCTCACACTTAGCTTTTGCTAGTCCTCGAGAAAACTACCTAACCTAAAGTATAACAACTCCCTTTCGTCAAGGATACGGTTGCACTTAGCAAATGCAACAAGCCTTTAAACCCCTAGGTGTCCCTAGTGGACGAGTTATAGTCTCGTGAGGGCTTACAAGATGTATACCCACAAAACCTGCTCTAACTTCAAAGGGTTCCATCGTCCCAAGCATTCGAATATCTAGGAAGACATAAGGATTCTCAACTATTATCAAGAAGTCAGAAGTACAAGAGAAAATTAACATGTAAAATGCGATTAATCGAAGAAAGTGTGACCGGCCAACCTATGCCATATTGAAAGAATGCATGTTCGAGTTTCATCAAATGTTTCGACTTCCACCTCACCAATAGGGTTTTATGATAATTGCACTCAAAAGACTGTTTTTATAGTCTCACACATATGCAAAGGTGGGAATGAAGATAGAAATCTTGCATACGTTGAATGAAAGGAAGGAAATCTTCCGAATTACTACTAGAGAGCCCACAAGATCGTGGGAAATAAAATCTTTTTATGATGATCTTTAAGAAATTAAATCAACCACTACTGAAAGGATGATAGTACTCACTCACCTTCATATCCGATCAGAAGTAATGGTAGCACCACTCTCACAACATCCAATAGAAACGTCTTTGGCTCATCTTCTTCATATTCTTGGTCTTGGTCTTCGGCTTCAACTGTTGATGATAAAATCTTGAATTTCGTAGAACTTTGACAATTTGTACTCTTTCTCTTCAATTTTTTGTTGCTTGAAACTTCTTTATGTATTTTTCTTCCTCATAGCCTTATTGATAAAATAAAACCTAAATGTGAATTTATTTTATTTATTTTGAATATTGCAACTACAAAAAATGAAATAAAATTAACATGGCCATGAAAGAAAGACTTACCACTTAGATCTTCACAACTTGTATTATCTTCGTATCATAGACTTCAATAATTCTCATCTTTTGATTTTCTTCGCTCTTGTACTAAGTCTTCAACTTGGATATAGAATTATGCTCATTATATTGTAAGTCTTCAACATGTATATAAAACTTTGCACATTGTATGTTGCTTTACTTTAATATGAAATTTTCTCTTCCTTATATATATTGTTGCTTGTAAACCTTAAACGTCTTCAACTTTCTTCTTAGATTTTGATGTCGCTCCACTTGTTGTAAATGATGGTGTGTTGTTGGCGAGAGATAAAATGGTGCTAACTGCAAATCAAACTACAAAGAGGAGGTTTTCATCTATAAACATCACCCTCATGATTGACAAAATTGGCACTTAAGAGTGCTGAAAATGGTGCGAAGTTGGATAGCTCACCATTTTACCCGGAATTAAAAAATATTTTTTAGTCAGTACGAAGAATTGAAGTTCTGGTGCCTCTATTGATGTAAAAATAGGTAGTCTCCACAAAGGTTGATCAACTCTCTAATAATGCATTTCTTTCTGCACCTAATTCGCCACCAGCATGGTTAAGTTGAGCCACAAACAGTAAATGACTTCTCTAATTTTTTTTTTCTCTCTCTCAAAGATTAATAACACCTAATGTGTAGTATTCTCTAGCAATTATAAGTTCCATTATTTTGGTGAGAATTCCTTATGTAATCATAGCTAGAAGTATACTAGTGACTCTAAAATCTCTACAAGTTGGAGGTTTTATGCAAATGTTTACAATTTTTTTGAAAACCTCTATATGCGAAATATCAAAACACTCCCCCATACTTAAGCTTTACATTGTTCTCAGAATCTCAATGTAATTGACTCATCCGAAGTAAATTCAAGGTGGAAAATAAAAATATGATGTGAAAAACTAAGAAAATAAAAGCTAAAGATAGGGATACAAAACTGATGGGTTTCCTCCCATGTAGCGCTTAGTTTAACGTCCTCAGTCCGACTTGGCACTCTCTAAACTACTCCTCCATAGGGAGTAAATCCCGAAGTCCAATCACATCTACATTCTCGGTAAAGAAGTTTTTGTAATAAGGCTTCAATCTACCATTCCAGTTTTCGCACTAGTAATCTCAACTGCACCATAAGGAAAAATATTAGTAACAACATATGGTCCAATCCATCTAGACCTTAGCTAAATTACCAGGAAATGATCGAAGACGAGTATTCAATAAAATAATTTTTTGTCCCACAACAAAACTTTTCCGAGAAATCATCTTGTCATGGAAAAACTTCGTCTTTCCCATGTATATACTAGAACTCTCATAAGCGTCATTACGTATCTCCTCTATATCATTAATTTGTAACTTTATATGTTTCCCTGCATTTTCATAATCCATGTTGCACATCTTTATTGCCCAATAAGCCTTATGCTCAAGTTCAACCTGGAGATGACAAGCTTTACCGTAAATCAACCGATATGGAGACATACCAATCGGTGTTTTGTATGTTGTTCTATACACCCAAAGTGCATTGTTGAGTCTAAAACTCCAATCTTTTCGTGTTGTATTAACGTATTTCTCCAAGATGGACTTGATATCATGATTTGAATTCAGCCTTCCCATTAATTTGTGGGTGACACGGCGTACCGACCTTGTGATCTATGTTGTACTTCTTGAGAAGTGCATGGAACGATTTATTGAAGTGCGAACCTCCATTATTGATAACCACTCTTGGTGTACCATGTCTAGAGAAAATATATTCCTTCACAAACTCACAAACAACTTGAGAATCATTAGTAGGGGTGGCTTTAGCTTCCACCCATTTTGAAACATAATCCACAGCAAGAAGTATATAAAAAATTTCATTCGAATTGACAAAAGGGACCATAAAATCAATTTCCCACACATCCATAATCTCTATGGAAAATATCGGTGTGAGTGGAATTTGATTTCGAGCACTTAGATTGCCCGTTCATTGACATCTATCACAAGATTTACAAAAAATATATGCATCCTCAAATAAGGTAGGCCAATAAAAACCACTCTCAAGGACTTTGAGAGCGGTACGTTTAGAACCAAAGTGACCACCACATGTATAAGTATGACAAAAATTAAGGATGGATTGAAATTCAGAGTTAGGTACACACCTATAGATAATTTGATCTGAACCATATTTCCACAAGTAAGGCTCATCCCACAGCTTGGATATCTTCTTAAGATTAAGCTTTTGAAAATTAGACATTGTACTAGGTACTTTCCTTATAACCAAATAGTTGACTATATCAGTGTACCAAGGTGTTGAATCCTCGATCGAGAAAAGTTGGTCGTCGGTAAAACGATCTTGTAAAGGAAGTTGTTCTTCGGAAACAACGAGTCTACTAAGATGATCCACAACATTATTATCAACACTTCTCTTATTCTCAATATCCATATCAAATTCTTTAAATAAATATATCCACTGTATAAGTCTCAGCTTAGCTTATTTCTTCTTTAATAAGTACCTAAGTGCTGCGTGATCGGAATATACAACCACTTTTGCACCCGTCAAATATGATATAAAATTTTCTAGTGCAAACACTAAAGCCAACAACTCTTTCTCGGTGGTAGAAGAGTTAATTTGAGCATCATTTAGGTTCCTACATGCATGAAAAATCACGTGGGACAACTAGTCCACTCTTTGACCCAAAACGGTTCCAACTGCATAGTCACTTGCATCACACATCAACTCAAATGGAAAACTCTAACTTGGTGACTTGATAATTGGTGCAGTTTTCAACAATTCTTTCAACTTGTCAAAGTCTTCCTTGCACTCCTTGTTGAAGTCAAAAGCTGTTAGAGCACTGTTCGGTCGAACTCGCAAGCATTGCTATCTCAAGCTTGTTTGTTAAGTTTAGTTGCCAAAACTATAAATCTTGATTTCTAGTCTACTTATAGCTAAGTCTCGGATTAGGATAGTAAGTGTAGTTGAGCTTTAGACTTCACGGTGTTCATCGAATGAAGACGAAGAACTACTCAAGGGAACTTGTGGAACTTCATCAACAAAAGGTATGTGGAGACTTGAACTCAGCTATCACTCAAAAGTATATTTACTCTATCTCCTATTTGAGACAAAAAGTCGTATTGCTATATAGATTTCAATCATACACATTTGGTATTTCGAGCAGAGTTTATCTCGCTTATCTATTTCTCGAAATATGTGTTGGTGCTTTCATTTTAACCAAGTTCATCTTTTATTCTTGACGAAAGTCAAAAGATGATCATGTGAAAATCACCTTGTAACATCTTACATGATTTGTGTGAGACAGTCATTTGATGTAGACTCGGAATGTTTCGTATTGATCATTTGATCACTTGAAAATTGCTTTGAAGCTAATAGTTTATGTAAGACAGCTATTGTCGTCAACCAAGAATGTTTCAATGATTGAAATGAGCGTTTAGAACATGTAACCATGATTGGATATAAACATAGTGTGTATTCACATTTGTGTAAAGTCAAAAACCGGGAACCATGGTATGCGTACCCGTATGCGTACTGGTTAGTTATTGGAAGTACGGAAACTAAGTATGCGTACCCGTACGCGTACTGGTGGAAGTTCAAGTTCCGTGAATTTTTGCTGGAGTTTGGAAGTGGAAAATGGTATGCGTACCCGTATGCGTACTGGCGTAACCAAACTCAGTCCGGCTACTTAGGTATGCGTACCCGTTTGCATACTTAAATAGGTTATGTTCTAAAATCGATTTGTTCATGAACTAATACATTTATATATAATAAGGAATGCAATCTTTTGCAAACCGTAGCTATAATGTTTGTGAGGGTAAAATACCCGATGGCCACGTGTTAACATCTCAAGGGATGGTTTCATGATAAAGTGATGAGATAAAAGCATCAAATCATACTCTAAAAAGTGATTTCGTCTGAATCGAGACACCTGCTAACATGTTACATGAATGACGCGTATGAGGAGTGGTCTAATCGACTCAGACGGTCAAGTCTAAAAAGAAGGAATGCATTTAATGAAGGATCAGAAGAGATGTGGACTAATCTACATCGTATCAGAAGGCTCGGGCGATCTATACTATGATTCGAAGATGGTGCAATACGAGATCCCCTACGAGGAGCAGCACGATGACGTATAAAGCAAGATAACTCGGAAGGAGAACCGAGCGGGGCATCACGAGGGATAGTATAAAGCTCGTCCGAGGTAATGAGAAGATGTGCGATAGCTCCACCAACTCGACGAGATCGGGCCATCACGAGTATAATTTGCCTATAAATACCAGTCCATGTAGAAGGAAATGAACATGTAATGTTAGATGTTCTTTCTACAGAGAATTCCTGAGAGAGATTTAGAGAAAGAGAGAGTGAGAAATCTAAGTGATATTTGTAACTCTTTCTAGGGTAAGACCTTATAATCAATAAAGAAAACATCTTCTTTCCCGTGGATGTAGGTCATCATGGCCGAACCACGTTATATGCTTGTGTCAATCTCTACTTTTCATGTTATTTACATCTTGTTTATCTTTGAATCTTGCATATCAAGTAGTTTATAGCCTTTAGATCTATTTGGGTGTAGCCATCAGAAAAGATGCAACTACATTTTGGCGCTAGAAACAGGGAGGAATGAAGATCTAATCTACCTCCCTAGTAACAACTCTATAGTTTTTTCATCTCTCTAAGAGAAGTGGTTTTCATACCACTGAGTAGTATTCTGTTAAATTCACGAGTAGATCTAGGACGCAACATGATCCACATGATCAGTGAAGTCCTGAAGAGCCTCAGAATCATCAGATCTACATCTTTTTCTTTGATTTTCTTTAAGATTTCAGTTCTTTTAAGATTTCTTGTACCTTCCTCAAGATGCTCAGGAGAGTAGAAGATCAGAGTGAAAATGAAGCTTTAAACACTTCAAAACAGCACTCAAACGATCTCCTCAATGAAAGGGCTGGGAAGAAGTTTAAGTCAGTAAACTTCATAAAGGAAAATATCATCCTATGAAAGTTGAAAAGACGAGTTACTCATGATGTTTTTCATCTTTTAAGAAACTCAAGATAACCCATAATCTTCTTCTTAGAAATCTAACTCTAAGTCAAGGGGAAAGGTTAATGAGTACATAATCATTTATAAAACTCAAAGTTTGTTCAAAATCAGAAGTTTAAATATGTTGAGAAATATTTCCTAAAATGGGAAAGCGTGCTCAATCGTCATAACTTGGTTTTTTCCCAGTAAAGGCATGACGCGTAGAAGGAGGTAGTTTTCTCGAAAAAAGAGGCAAACAAAACACCTTTTTCCATCACTAAAACTTTATGCAAGTAGGGAATGTTTTGACATCTTCACATGTCTTCAAAACTTACTGAAAAGTCTTCCTGTACTAAACTGTCCAGTCTGAGCTATGACTTAGTTATTGCACATGACCTGCAAATTTAGGGTCCCATTTTTCTGAAAGAAAAGACAAATTGAGCATTATTGCATATATCGTAGGTAATGCGGTGGCGACGAGATGATCCGCTCGCACGAGCCAAGGTGAAATCGGTGGAGCCCAATCCGAAGGACTATATGGAATGGAGCCAGGCGAAACTGTGCACCACAGTGCACTCCCAGGAGAGGGACAGCCCGATAAATAATATTGGGAAGTGTTAACAGATAACTCTAGCTCTGACGAAGAGGGAAACCCCTTCGAAGGACAGGATGATATCCACCTAACTTAACCAGGAGGATTGAATCGATTGCCAAGGAAAACGATAAACAACGAGGAAAAGAAGGATGGCTCTTCTTACCTCGGAGACACCACTGTAACTCTTGCAGCTATTCTGGAAGCGCAAAAAACGCAGGAGGAAAGAATGAAAAAGTTAGAACGGCGTAACAAGAGGCTATAACAGAAAAACCGTAAGCTAAGACGCAAAACAAAGAAAAAAGTACCTCTCCCTATCATAGAGGAGGCCCCCTAGGAGGAGAATCCTTTTGAGAATTTGCAGGATGACGAGCGAGTCCATATCCCTGACACCTCGAACGAGGAGACAGAGGATCGCTTTCCTAAGGGAAACCGAGGAGTCCCAAATGAGGAAGAGAGTCCGTCCGAGGGATCGTCCGATGTCGATCCCAAGCATAGACGAGAAAAGTAGAAAGACGACGGAACTAGAACTAACTGCGTGGCCGAGAACCACGCAGTCATAAACCCCAAACGAGGGGAGACTTAAAAGTCAACTCGCTCTAAGATAGTCTCGTATGTCAAACAATCGGACGAGGACTAAGGGAGATCAAGATATCGCCGCCCATAATCTTCCTTCTCTCCCAAAAGAGTGCAAGGACGAAGGAAGATGGCCTAAACAAGGCACAATGACGATCAATTACAAGCCCGACTCTACTCGAAGCGATGTGAAGAGAGGCTACAGGAAGACAATAAGGCAAAAAGTTGGCAGAAGTAATGCAAGAGGCTGGACAATCTCCCTTATCGGAGAGTCTATTAGCCCAACCATTTCAGAGGAAATGCTTGCTCCCAACGTTTGCAACTCCCTTTAGCGGGACCGGCGATGCGATCGAACATCTCAGATCCTACCGCATAACACTGACACAGTGGAATCATTACGACGTAGTGATGTGTAGGTTCTTTCCATCCAGTCTAAAAGACGAGGCCCTAATGTGGTTCAATAACTTTCCGAAAGCATCGTTTAAATCATTTGATCATCTATCCGAGTTATTCCTAGAAACATACATACATAACAGCCGAGTCAAGCCTGAAATCGACATGTTATTCCAATTAGCTCGAGGACCAAATGATTCACTCCGTTCTCTCGTGACTCGCTGGAGAAAGTTATGTGCCGAGATCGGAAGAGTCCCAGAGACCTATGCGATCTTGGGCTTCAAAAACAGTCTGAGAAAAACAGACCCCATATTCGTCCGCATGTACGAAACCATGCCACCATGTCTAGGAAAATTGAGAGAGATTCAAGAGGACTACATATCCCTCGATGAACTCCAAGACGGGACATATGACAAATTAGTTAGGGGAACTAATAGAGGAGCAAATGTGGTAAAACCGCAGAACCCTCAGACGCAAGTCCGAGGAGCAGGATGACCCAACAATGGGTCCACTCAATTCTATAAACATCGAAATGAAGGATGGAAAGGGCGAGACCAATCCCAACAAAAGAAGGGAAAGTTTGTAGACCCAGTCTACACAAAGATAAACGCTCATATTTCCTAGATCTTCAAGAAGATCGACGGAAAATATAAGATCACTTACCCATGGAATAGAAGACAACAGCCCGAGCGACAAAAAACAGAACAAATTTCTGTGAGTTCCATCAGTTCTATAGCCACACGACGGACTTGTGCAGTGATCTAAAGAAAATGGTCCAAGACATGATTGATGATGGTAAACTTCAAGAGTACATCGCGCAACCAGCGATCCAACCTGTAGAAGGACCACCCGTACATCGCGTGGAAATTCCTCGTGAAGCACAATACTTGGGATGCAACACGATATCGCACTCGGTCATTGTCGCCCCCACACCTGAAGGAAATATCACAGGACGAATTCACAAGTGAAACTTCGAAGGTGACGAAGTTTTCATTGTGGCAAAGAAACCTCCTATGGAGGATTGGATGAAACAACCTATCAGCTCTTCAGACTCTAAAGCGCCTGATGGAGGATGAAACCACAATGACCCACTAGTGGCCACGAGCCTGAGGGAGAGGAAGAAAATCCAAAGGCACTACCATAGGCAATGCCTAAGATATTGATCGACGGAGGGAGTTCGGTCGAAATCCTGTTTTACGAAACATTTAAACAAATGGGTCTAAGAGACGAATGCCTAATACCATCTACATATAACATATTTTTCTTCAATGGATCGTCAACCCGCCCAAGAGGCGAGGTAACTCTAGAGATCCGTGTAGTAAAAATCCTCACTTTAACCACATTCTGTGTAGTGGACGTACTTTCACCATACACAACAATTGTCGGGCGATCTTGGGTCCATGGGATCAAAGGAGTCGTGTCAACTTATCACCAGAGACTAAGGTTTCCAACTCCCGATGGGATCTCAAAGATCATCGGAAACTCAGGCGAAGCAAAGTACTGCTATGACATGGACGTACAAAATGGCGAGAATAGAGTAAACTCTCCAAAGACAAAGAAGAAAAGGGCTAAGAGTGCTAAGAGCCAGGCTAAAATCGATACCTACATAGCAGTAAAAAACGAAGCGAGATGCTCGGATAATATACCAGTCTCGGATAATGCGTCAACCTTGGACTCATCCATGGAGCCCTTGTAGCAATTACAGAACATCTCCGACATTTGAGAGATTAGATCAAACTTCTCGGCCTCAGAACCTACAAAAGAAGTAAATATTAGAACACCCGAAAACCCAGGTATGGTCAAGATTGGAACTCTCCTCGACAAGGAGGAAGAAGAAAAACTAGTGGGAGTGCTAAAAGAATATTCTGATGTCTTTGCATGGCGCATGGAAGATATGCACGGGATAGATCTAAAAGTCTATTGCCATCACTTGAAAATAAACCCAAAGCATAAGCCTATGAGGCAAAAAATGCGAAAGGTGGCACCAGAATATCACGAGGCAATACAAAAAGAACTAAAAAAGATGGAGGCATCAGGAGTCATCCGAGAAGTACAGTATCCGATATGGATATCTAACATGGTAATAGTCCCGAAGAAAAATGGAGGAGTATGAATCTGCATCGACTTCAGCGACCTTAATATGGCCTGCCCGAAGGACAGCTTTCCACTCCCCAATATCGATCAGCTCGTAGAAGCAACATCTGGGTACGGATTGTTATCCCTAATAGACGGATACTCAGGCTACAACCAAATCCCCCTCGCCGAGGAAGATCAAGAGCACACTGCCTTCTTCACACCTCGAGGTCTATACTGTTATACTAAGATGTCGTTTGGACTAAAGAATGCCGGCGCGACTTACCAAAGAATGGTGGAAAAAATGTTTGACAGTTGGATACACAAAACCCTAGAGGTATATGTGGACGACATGCTTGTCAAGAGCAAGCTCCCACAGGACCATGAAAACGATCTCAAAGAAATTTTCGAACAAATAAGGAAATTTAATATGAAAATCAACCCAGCGAAATACGCTTTCGGGGTAACCTCGGGAAAATTCTTGGGATACTTGGTCACTAAATAAGGCATCGAGGTCGACCCGGCCAAGGTGCAAGCCATACTGGAAATGCCCTCGCCTGCAATAGTTAAAGACGTGCAGAGACTAAATGGTCGACTAGCATCCCTGGGAAGGTTTATAACTAGATCGTTCGATAAATGTAAGGATTTCTTCAACAATCTAAAAAAGGACGAGAAATTCTCATGGAGCGCCGAGTGCGAAGAAGCATTCCAAGAAATTAAGGAGCATCTAGCTACCTTACCTATTCTTCATAAGCCCGATCCAGGCGAAAACCTTTACATCTACCTATCGGCGACTAACACTTCGATCAGTGCACTATTAATTCGCATAGACAAAGAAGTGGAAAAACCTATTTACTTCATAAGTAAAACTCTGACATCTGCAGAGAAGAATTACTCTAAGATTGAGAAAATCGTATTGTCCTTGGTCTACGCGACGCAAAAGTTGCGAACGTACTTTCATGCACACACTATGACTGTCATTACCAAAGCTCCAATAAAGTCTGTCTTAGACCATGCAGATAGAGCAGGAAGAATCTCCAAATGGGGAGCTCAAATAAAACAGTTTGGGGTAAAATATAAATCCCAAACTGCCATAAAAACCCAAGTCGTTGCATACTTCTTGGCCGACTTTCCTCTAAACGATACCGACGAAATCGAAGAGAACCCAGGAATGGAGGACGAGCTAAAATATCCGCCCGAGCTACTTCGCTCGGAAAACCCAAGGCGATGGGAAGTCTTTGTCGACGGGTCATATAATTCGGAAGGATCTGGCATCGGAATGGTCTTTACGACCCCGAAAGGCCGCAGGATCGTTTACAGTCTAAGGCTAGAATTCACCGCTACTAATAACATAACTTAATACGAGGAAGTCATACATGCTCTCCGAGTAATAATTGCACTTGGTATCAATGAAGTGAGACTCACGAGTGACTCACAGCTTATCGTCCGACAGATAGACGGGACATACCAAGCCTCCGATGCATGTTTGCAACCATACCTTCAACTAGCCAAACACTATATCGGGCATATACCAAACATCACGTTCCGACACCTGAACAGGAGCAACAATAGGCACGCAGACGCCTTAGCTTTCCTTGCCTCCATGACAACAGACCCGGAGGCTACAAATGTAAGAATCGAGAGGGTAATGCTTCCCTCCATACCCATAGAAGGAGATATGGAAATTCTTAATGTAGGCGCAACAATCCAAGAAGAGGCTTTGCCCGAGGACGATTGGAGAACCCCAATCATGAAGTACCTAGCCAATGCGATCTCCCAAGCGACCAGAAGCTCGCACACAAAGTAATATCACGATTAGGAAATTACCAACTCAGGGACGACATACTGTATAGATAGTCATATCTGGGACCTTTATTTAGATGTCTTTCCTTTGCTGAGGGCCAAGAAATATTAAAGGAAATACATTATGGTTACGCGGGAAACCACAACGGAGGAAGATCCCAAAGCCAGATTACAAGGATATTTCTGGCCTCGCATGAACGAAGATTCAAAGCAAATGACAAAACTATGCTTAGAGTGCCAAAAATTTGGTAAACAAAGGCATGCTCCTTTAATGGATTTAAAATTTGTACACTACAAGAAAAATGCCCATTTACAACGGACGTATCACAATGTTCCACCCAACGTTGTGGATTAATGGGCTTTCTACAACATTTCCAATTTAAAACCATTGTTGAATGCTATGGCCTGCTGCCAACAGTTATCACATAAAAGACACACGTGCGAAAAGCAGGCGCCAGTCATAAGAGCCCTTGATTTCTTTCAGAATTTCCCCGAGATTTGCAAGCGCAACATCCCCTGAAACAAAAACCTAATCATATCCTCTTAGCTTCTGCTTCACTTGGTCTCTCCGTCTCTTCCTATCTCCTTTTCTCCTCCTCCCTCAGACGAGATTTTTTTTTCTTCACCCATCTTAGTTTGTCTCAGACAAATAATGTTTCTCATCCTCATCTCCACCTCTACCTCCATCTCCTTAGTTTTCTCGGACAACAATTTTTCACTTTCTTGTCTGTAAAAACGAAAAATGAAATCTAGGGTTTATCCCTTATCTTTCTTGCGATTTCTTTTTTCTGGGTACTCGAGAGATCGAGTCAATGGAGGATATAAGTAGATCAATTGGATCCTCTCTGCCTTCATCAAGATCAGCAGGTAAAGTTAGGGGTTTTCAATTAATTTTTCCATGATTTGCTTTTGATTTGTTTTTTTTTAGTTGTCTTTGTATGAGTTCAGGTTTTACCGCTTTACATTAAGTTAGATTTAGTTTATAAGTATGTTTTGAAGTTCTGAAATTTTCCGGTTGCATGAATCAAAAGGTATTTTTGCAATTTTGTAGGCTTGACTGCCTTTGTTAATGGGTTTTCATTTGTCATTTTGAATTTCCAACCATTGAAGTTTAAATGCTATTAGCTAGATGTAATATACTTCTTCATTTTCGGAATCAGTTCTTTAAGATTTGTTTATAATTCATTCATGGCTTTCTCTTGTACACTTTCTCATCCCTTCTATTCCAAGGTTCACTCTTTTGCGCTCTATCTCTTCATTTTTAATTAGTAAAGATTGGATTTTTTATTATCTGAAAATTGAAAAATTGGCAGATTCGTTGTGTATCGGTATCAGCTCGTAGTTGAGTAGCAGTAGCAATGTCAAGTAATTTAGTCTCGGTCGAAGAAAACAGTTCTAAACAGAAAATTCCGCATGTGTAAAGTGGTGCTGGTTCAGATTCTGGAGGTGGTGCTGGAATTCAAGCGGACCTTAAAACTTGTGGAGCTCTTGGTGTTTATTGTTATACTGTGATAAATGCGGTTACTGCTCGAAATACAATTGGGGTTCAAGTATGCAATTTCAATCGCCTTTTTATAATTAGAATCATTTTTGAATATGATTACAATAATTTGTAGAATTATTTGAAGGATTAGATAAAAGTTGTAGCTTATACATTACAATATGATGAACCGGAGTCAAAATGATGCCAATTGTTCAAACGTATGAAATTTAGCGAACCTCCAAGATTTATATGATGTTGCCTCTTGTGAATTTATGTGAATGTCTTACTTGCATATTACCATCAAACCACTGATGGTTCGTTTTGGATTTGAAGTTGTTATTTGCCTTATAATGGGGCGGTATATTCAAGTTGTGATATCCATAAATCTCAATTTTTGCTCCAAAATATATGAGATTATGTTTTAATGAAATGGTTCTGTTAATTGTATCAACTAATGTTAGCAAATTCATGGATATATCTCAGGTAGTCTTGATTAGTTAGATTTTTTGAATCATAACACTAATTTGGTATGAGATTATGAACTTATTATAATTTATTATGTGATTCCTTTGCAATGAAAAGTAATTATGAGAGGCAGTGATTAAGTCAGCTGAAGATAATCTTACTTCTGAGCTAGAAGCGATAATGGTGACTCCTCCATCTCTTTAGTCTTCCCTTTTCTTGTTTCTGTATCTATCTTTTGTCTTTTGATTCTGCTTCAGTTACTAATTTGAGTTTGATTTGTTTTTATATGATATCGATGGTTGTGCGACGTTTTTCCGGAGGGACTGATTTTCCCATGTGAAGAAGTCCGAGGTCTGGAAATTACAGACTATCTTTTTAATAAGTACGTTATTGTTTTTTCTGTTGGTTCACATGTTGAACAATAAACTTATGAATGTAGGTGGGATCAACTAGGTTGTTCAGTCACTGACAGAATCTGTGGTCCCAATCACTCAGAAGAAAGCTGCTTTATCTCGACTTCTTAAGGTGATTGTTTTCTTCTTTTGGGCCTCTTATTCAGTTAGTTGGTGCTCAGATTCTTTCCCAGATTCTTACTCCATGTATTATTCTGTTTAACCATTCAATTTTTTCTTGGATAATGATGCGCTAATAGTGGTTCTGGAAGCAAAATTTAGCAACCACGAAGCCGGTACTCCTTGAAAACGGCAGCTTCTTATCTGCAGTTTTTGAGTTCCCATGACCCACACTTGATCATTCTGTATTTTCTTATAGTTCTGTGCAGGGAGATACTGTTTTTCACTTCCAAAGATCACCATAGAACGCATACAAGACCAGTGTTGAGGCTCACTGCAAAGAATTAATGGAATTACATTTTATGTTCTTTGTATTATAAATTTAATGTAAAAAAGCAAATACATTTTGAGGAAATCAAATTTATAAAATTTTGTTGCTTTGTTATTTTGTTTTATGATTTTTTTTTTTAGTTTTTTTTTTTTTTAATCTTAAAATACTTCCACAACGTTTTCAAAATATTGTTGAGGCTACATATTACAACGGTTGTTGCAATGGAAAATAATTGTTGTTATCATGTCATGAACGACAATGGAGAAAAACCGTTGTGGAAATGACAAGGCTTTTCACAACATGCAGGTAGACAACGTCTTGAAAACCGTTGTCATACCAATTCGACAACGGTTTTCCTGTGTTGTTATTAGGTGTTTTTATTGTAGTGGTACTAAGCCCTTGGCCATTCGCCAAGTGGGGAGTCGACATCGTTGGGCCCCTACGAGCTGGTACAGGGCAAAGAAAATATTTAATTGTTGCCACAGACTATTTCACAAAATGGGTAGAAGCCTCAGCCCTAAGGCACATCAGAGACCATGATGTCTTTAAATTTCTCTTCGAGCACATCATCTGTCATTTCGGCATCCCAGTTGCTAT
The DNA here is from genome assembly GCA_023531105.1 of Papaver atlanticum. NCBI lineage: Eukaryota > Viridiplantae > Streptophyta > Magnoliopsida > Ranunculales > Papaveraceae > Papaver > Papaver atlanticum. The sequence continues at coordinate 945,433 of JAJJMB010010045.1, read as the reverse complement.
CGTCACAAACAATGGAGCCCAACTCCGAGGGAAAAACATCGATCTTCTCTTTAACTGATTCAAGATCAGGAAAAATAAATCTACACCCATCTACCCCGAAAGCAATGGCCAGGCAAAGGCCACTAACAAAACCATCGCTGACATGCTCAAAAAGAAGCTAGATGGACATGGGGCTAGCTGGTATGAGAAATTACACAATGTTCTATGGGCCTATCGGACCATTAGAAGAGAAGCAACAGGAATGACCCCCTTCGCTCTCACATACGGCACATAAGTAATCATACCAACTGAAGCGATGATCCCAACTACTAAGACCGAGGCTTGGGAAAAGAACCTAATCTCGGACATGATACTCGCTAAGCTAGACGATCTCGAGGAAAACCGAGAAATAGCTCTTCAAAGAATAGAAAATTACCATCGGAGGTTAGCCCGAGAATACAACAAACGTGTTCATCAGAGGCAATTTAACCCAAGCGACAAAGTATGGCGCGAGATCCCGCCATATCAGCGCGAGTCAGGAAAATTTGCTCCCATCTGGGAAGGACCACTTACAGTCATCGCCAAGGCAGGCGATGGAGCATACAGATTGCTCAAGCCAAATGGGGAAGAACTAGAACTCCCCTGGAATATCAAATACCTCAAGAAATACAATGCTTAAACAAGCTTATCGCTTAGAAGGACAAGTTATGAAAATAGGGTTTGAATCCCTACTTGTAAAAGGTCATGAAACCTTATCTGAATTTAACAAGGGTTTATAAACCCTCTTTTGAGAATAATAAAATTCCTCCTTTTAGTATCTCATTGTTTATTTACTGCGGTTATTTCTTTCTTTTTATTGCCTATCTGTTTAATTATTTTGCTTATGATTTTTGTGATTTATTTTTATTTTTCTTTAATTTTCTCACCGTTTCTTGCACTTGCATGTAGAATAATCATACCATATTTGCATTATAATCAAAGCCCATCAAGATTATGGCACGGTGCTAGCTACACCTTCCATTCGATAACGAATGATGTGGGTAAATTACCTAAGCTGCCCAAGACGGACATAGACCTAAGGCAATGCCATCTAGCCAAGTGAAGCAAGATGAAGCGGGGGACACCCTAAGCTACCTAAGACGGAAATAGACCTAAGGTAATACCATCACGATCATGAAATCGGATGATGTCCTTCCATAACAGGAGATATCCAGAATCAAGGTACTCGTCTTTGGCTAAGGAAAGAATCACTTGACCGAGATATTGCCCTCCAAACAATGGTTAAAAAGAAAGTAACTCAAACACCTGATCACTCAACCAAGGGGAAAGTGTAACCTAAACTGGACATTATTAAAAAGTAAAGCCCACAGAGGCATACAACTAGTGCGAGAAGGGAAATGTGCTATACTCAAAGTCCAACACCGTAAGAGATGCCCTGTCCAATTAAGGAACTGATCACTCCTTGGCTTTGTCACCCATGGTTGGACCAATAGTATGCACAAAAACTCCCTCAGGGCTATCAAAATAAACGCATCATGTGATATAATTTAACAAGAGAAATTATCATCCATATAAACAACTACTTCAAAAGAAAGTATTCATTGCCTCCCACATACGAGTACTTACTACTAACAACTTTAAAAACACCTCGGATACAACACGAGGGCATAGTAACCAAAAGGACCAAAAAGTTCTTAATACCAAAATAAAACAAAGAAGCATCACGATTGTTCCTCATCAGGAGAAACTTGCTCGGTCTCGGGCTCAACATGTTCAGGCGAAACCACAACATTAGCTGCAACAATTGCAACAACCCTTTAATCCCCAACAGCAGGACATGATGGACATACCAGCTATATCACTCGAATGGGGCATCTACGATACCAAACTCGGATCAGCACCTTCATCACGAGCAAGAGCAGTCTCGTGCAACACCTTATCATCCACAAAGAAGGAGTTTCCCGCCATCTCAAAAATCGCTAAACAGTGCGGAAATAACACATCCAAAAACATTCAATGGCTCAGAACCATCAACATCCTTCCCTCGCTGCAAAACACACATGCTATCATACGTTAAGATATAAAACAGGGGCCAGGTATATATACCTTCAAATATTAAGACAATATTTTATACCTCAGCATCCTCTGCAGCTCGGGCGATCTGCATTCACCATCTATAAGAAAGAATGATAATTTACACAGACCACGGCGTGAAACTCAACCACAGATCATGGATCTTCGAAGAACATGGCTCATCTCGCATCAGCTAAAACCACAAGAACTTCTGTCACTTATTGAATAACAATCCACACAGCAGCAGAAAGTGTTTCTAAGCTAAACAGCATGAAGAAACACACGGTATAAAGTGTTTCCCAGCTAAACCGTGTAAAGAGATACAACGGCGGATGGAATTCTTCCAACAAAAAGACTGATCTCTTAACGGAAAAATCAATCTCCCTAAACCATCAATGAGCCAAAGACGATATGCGAAGAGATAAGTCTTTTCGAAGAGACATCGGTGATGATCTAGAGATTATATCAATAAGAACCGAAGAATTAAACAAATGAGAGGGAATACTATCATGCTCAGGAAAATATGAATAAAAGACCTCGCCTCCATGGAGGACGGGGAGGAAAACTTTCACCATGCATAAAAAGCCTTTATGAAAGAGATAGAGAAATCTAAAAACTCTGAACTTTACAGAAGGGAATAAGAGAATAAAATCTGATTCTCCACCCTAAGAAGACTTTTATAGGAATAAAAGTCCTCGGAAAACTAATCAACGTTTCCAAATCAAAAAAAGTCAAGACACAATAAATAAAATGACGGAAATCCCGGGAGATGACCATGAAAGGAGAGACAGAAATTCTCTATCTCAAGAAAGATTCATGGGACAACCAACCGGCGCCTCCAGTCCAACAAGTAAAAGCGCACTAAAAGTGCAGACGTGGCGAAAATCTCGGACGTGGCGATAAAGGCGGGACGGCTACAAAGTTTTATCCCCATCATGCCCTCGGCAAGATGAAAAGAAAATGAGTAAAATGTGAGGGTATAATACCCGATGGCCACTTGTCAACATCTCAAGGGATGGTTTCATGATAAGGTGATGAGATAGAAGCATCGAATCATACCCGAAAAAGTGATTTTGTCTGAATCGAGACACTTGCTACAACGTTACATGAATGACGCATGTGAGGAGTGGTCTAATCGACTCAAACGGTAAAGTCTAAAAAGAAGGAATACATTTAATGAAGGATCAGAAGAGACGTGGACTAATCTATATCGTATCAGAAGGCTCGGGCGATATATGCTATGACTCGAAGATGGTGCAATACGAGATCCCCTACGAGGAGCAGCAAGATGACGTATGAAGCAAGATAACTCGGAAGGAGAACCGAGCAGGGCATCACGAGGGATAGTATAGAGCTCGTCTGAGGTAATGAGAAGATACGCGATAGCTCCACCAACTAGACGAGATCGGGCCATCACGAGTCTAATTTGCCTATAAATACAATTCCATGTAGAAGGAAATGGACATGTAATGTTAGATGGTCTTTCTACAAAGAATTCCTGAGAGAGATTTAGAGAAAGAAAGAGTGAGAAATCTAAGTGATATTTGTGAGTCTTTCAAGGGTAAGACCTTATAATCAATAAAGAAAACATTTTCTTTCCCGTGGATGTAGGTCATCATGGCCGAACCACGTTATATGCTTGTGTCAATCTTTACTTTTCATGTTCTTTACATCTTGTTTATCTTTGAATCTTGCATATCAAGTAGTTTATAGCCTTTAGATCTATTTGGGTGTAGCCATCAGAAAACATGCAACTACAATTTTCATGAAATGATTTGAGTTAATCAAAATTGATTTTGCTTCAATTGTGTCTTGTATACTTCTATGAGAATATAAACAATTGAACAACTCTCTAACTAGTTTCATTTGAGTCATTTGAGCTAGTTATGATAAAGATGAATAAGGTTGATATAAAAGTTCTCATATGGCTTACCATTGGTTAACTATTGTTAAACCAACTAAGTGTACACGTTTAGGTACGGTTACCTTTATCTAAATGTTGGTACATTTCATTTGTATATAACAAGCTAAGTTCGATCTAACGGTTGAAAGATATTAGCTTGAATCTAATCAGGTTTTCATCTAACGGTGAATATTGAATGCTTTGATACAAAGGTAATATTGATTGCAAACCCTGATTCGAAGACTATATTAAGGAGAACTCTAGCAATTGGGAAACCTAATCCCCACACCTCCTGTGTGATACTTGTTGCGACTAGAGTTGATTCTCCTTTAACCTTAGGTTTTTCACGAAACCCTGTAGGTTGACGACTTAAAGACTTCATTGGGATTGTCAAGCCAGACCCAAATATTTTCTCTGTAGTTGCGTGTTCTGATCTTGTTGTTTTCTATTGTATTGAGTACTATCTTTTTTAAGATTTTCTCGAGATTTATTCTCCGATAGGCAAGATTGAAAAGTAGTCACAAACATCTTCGTCTCATCGTTTGTGATTCCATAATATCTTGTTTTGTTAATCTATTAAGATTATTGTGAGGTGATTGATAATATTAGGCCGTTCTTCGGGAATATAAGTCCAGTTTATCAATTGGTTCCTGTTCACCTTGATTTATCAAAAGATGGAATAAAACTCATAGGTATATCTGTGGGAGACAGATTTATCTATACAATAGACTTTTCTGTGTGAGACAGATTTGTTTATCAAGTCTTCGACTTTGGGTCATAGAAACTCTTAGTTGTGGATGAGATCAGCTAAGGGAATCAAGTGCGCAGAATCCGGCATGGTTCAAGAGGTGTAAGGAACGCAACTGTACCTTGATCAGTGTGAGATTGATTAGCTTGGTAGTAGGATAGTGTCTGTAGCGGCTTAATACAGTATGGTGTTCAAATCTGGACTAGGTCCCGGGGTTTTTCTGCATTTGCGGTTTCCTCGTTAACAAAATTTATGGTGTCTGTGTTATTTCTTTTCCGCATTATATTTTGTTATATAATAGAAATATCACAGATTATGCGTAGTTCAATCAATTAGAGAATCCAACCTTTAGTTGTTGATTATAATTATTGACACTTGAACATTGGTCTTTGGTACCGTTCAAGTTGTTTCACATAATAATCAGGCTCATGGATTTATATCCGTTTGATTTGCTGATTACATTGTGAAACAGAGATACAACTCTTGGATATACTTTTCTTGAGATTAAGTCTGACTGTCTAGTTGATTCTCTCGAAAGTATATTGGAGTTTATCCATATAGATTGCTAAGCGAAATATTAGGTGTGTTTGTTAGAACCCCGCTTTTTCAATTGGTATCAGAGAAGGCAAACACGTTTAAGACCTCATAAGTCTGTGTTTGTAGCGATCTTACTCTATGGACAGAAGTGCTATCTCAATAAATGCACCACCAGATCCGGGGATTTCAGAATTCTCTTCCATGAATGATTTAATTAAATCTATAGAAGAGATTCTATCTAAACCTCCTCCAGGTTTAAAATCTCTAGAAGTATTTTCAGGGCTTAAAAAAAGGCTTGAGAGCTTGTCTCTTGATGTTGAGTTATATCTCCAAAAAGAGCAAGAATCTCTTGATAGGCTAAATCAAGTTATGAAGAATAATATTCATGTTGAAGTCGACATTGATTTACTAATCAGTGAGAGCAATGTTCCTCCTCTACGTAATTCAAATAGTTGCAACAATCTAAATGAATTACAAGAGGAGTTTAAATCTTAGTCATCTGAGTATATCACCTCAAGGCATGAATCAATTCATTACTCAATTCCTGATACTTCCTATCAAGATAGTAGTATTGCCTTCTTTTATGAAGAAGCTAGGACGTCTCTTTTTATCAAAAGAGTTTCCCTTTGCAGTACTATAAACTATCTGCAGAAACTGTCTTTTATAAGTTGGAAAACGAGAAATCGGAAACACATTTTTTTTGGGGTTTTCCTGAAGTTCTTTGACAAACTTATAAAAACAGCTCCTTGGGTGTTTCTCAACATTTCAAGATGTAAGAGTTGCTGGAAAGAAACTCTTTTTTGGTGTCATGGTATAAAAGGCTGTCTTGTAGTGTGTCTGACCAATACAAAGGTAACTCGTAGTTATATTTGTTGAGTTTTACTCCAAAAATGGTGTCTCAAAAACAAACGATACCTTGTCAGCACACATATGATTCATGTACTCTGAGCCTTTAACCTGTCCGTGTGTGAACCGTGTTCCGGATCGTTTTAACCAGTTCATGTTCCACCGTTTGACACATAAAAAGAGAAAGAAACCTCTTCGTTCACTTCTCCCTCTCTTCTCAACAGTTCGAGAAATGAAGAGAAAGACCAAATGTTCTCAAATCTTTTCTCCCTTGGTTCTTAATCCCTTTGTGTTTGAATCAAGGTTTTGAATTAGGAGAAGCTTTCTCTTCTTGGGTCAAGTGTCATTTCCATGTCACTCATCGTTTGGAACTCCACCATCAACAACAGTTCCCGGACCAAGTAAGTAGTTCATCTTCTCTGTTGTGTCCTTTCTCAAAAATGGCATCTAGGAAAAGGTTAAGTCGTGGTGAGAGTTCGGGTACTCAACCCAATACTGCTAGTAGAAGAATTATTGATAGTGATAATGAATTTGATGATTATGAAATTGGTTTAGACGTTCTACAACCCTTTTATGATCCAGCCCTTCAAATTAGCTTTACTAGTCTACTTGCTAGGAACAAGTTTGTCAAGTTTCTTAAAGGGATTTCGTCACATAAAGGGTTTATGATAGAACTGTTCAAGAACCTGAGTTTCACCAGTTTATGAACCAATATGAATGGGGATATACTCATGACGGTCTTGGGTCGTCTCATCCTGAGATGACTTGCCAGTTTTATGCTAACTTGCATGCAGCCAACAAAGAAAGTTGTTGTTTCAAAACAATGGTTGGAGGAATATCTTTTAAGGTAAATCATGGAGTGATTGCATATCTGTTAAATCGGTCACTTGATCGCTCTTTCGTCGTTCCTCAAGCCGAGCATCTCAGAGCTACTCAGAATCAATTGTCTGAAATGCTACTAAATAGGGTGAATCTTGGTATGGCAGCAAGCTGTCTGTTAACAACATTATCTTTCATTTGAAAGTTTTTAGCAAACTGGCCGTTGTTAATTTGATTCCCAGTACGCTTGATAAGAATCTATGGAGCAGGACCCTTGCTGAGATGGTTTGCTATCTTATCTCTGGAGAAGAGATTGATTTTTGTGGCCTGATTATTCATATGGTTTCAAAGAAGAAAAATCTTAGGTTTCCTTGTCTTATCAGCAGAATTTGTAGTCACTTTAAGATTCCTCCTATTGGTACTTGCACTAGTCGAGCTACTCCTCTATCCCAGGCAGACATCAACAAAATGAAGAAATCAGTCAACCCTAAAGCTAATCTTCTTCAGGAAAGAATTGAGTGCCTGCACGAACAACTAAACTATGTTTTGGGAATTCATCCACAACTGACTGAACATGTCTTTGAGATTGCTGAGAAGTACAATCGCAATCGAGCATAGTGTCTTCGTTTTGTTTATCTTGTCTTTTGTTATACTTCTATTATTGGATGTTATTCTAAGGGTTGTAATAACTTTATATTTTAGCCTTGAATGTTTATCTTTCAATTAAATTGCTAAAAGTGTTGCATCCATAAGAAGTTTAACATATGTCAAAAGTTAAGGCTTTCATATGTCATTATGCAAATATTGATAAAAGATTGAATGAACTTTTGACAAACAAAAGTTAAGCCTATTATGTCATTATGAAAATATTGATGGAAGATAGGATGAACTTTTGTTTACAAAGATTAAGTCTATTATATGTCTCTATGCAAATGGTGATGAAAGATATAATGAATCTTTGAATATTCCGCAGTATTGGTTTTCATGATCCACATCCTTGTGTAAATACTGTGCGGCTCCGTAAGTTTTCTTATGTTGAGCATTTCCAATTAAATTAATTATAGGTTTGATTGTGGTTAATTTAATTGAGTATTTGGATACAAATTCATGTTTCATGTGATTTGTTAATGTCCAAAGAAATCCTTCTTTTCTTGTGAAAGTAAGGTCGCTCTTGTTGTTCTTTCGGAATTGACATTTTATGGGGGAGAGTTCTTATTTAAACTTGTGCTTAATTGCCATATCTTAATGGGGAGTGCGGCTGTGGAATATTATAGGGGTTATCTTGTATCTTTATAAACTCCTTGATGAATGCATTTAGCTTCGGCTATATGATTGCATCTAAACAAAGTTGATATGTGGTTCCTTTTTGGTCATGAAGTATCTCTATGAAAATTTCATTAGGATCCCACTAGTTTTCGTACCTTTGCTAATTTATATTGACAAAAAGGGGGAGAACTAATGTGTAGTTCACACTACAAATACATATGGTTTACGGATCATAATGTAAGGGGGAGTGGTTTTCATGTGAGATGAAGTATTGACTAAGGGGGAGTGATACATATCACCATAGTATTGTTGTAAAAGTTGTGATACCATTGAACTTTGAGACTGTGTCATAATACTATGACACTGTATAACAATGATTAAGAGTTATTGTTTTCTCATTGTTATAGCTACGGATCTTCAACAACTATGATGCTGAGTTGAACACATTTAGAATCATTGGAGTACTTGGAAGTGACGAAGATTTTGAGTAATGTTGAAGAACCAAGATGATCAAGCATTTGGATGAGAAGCTACAAAGCTTATTTATTTTGTAATCCATATGTATAGATAGTTTTGTCACTAAAATTGACAAAGGGGGAGATTGTTAGAGCACTGCTCGGTCGAACTCACAAGCGTTGCTATCTTAAGCTTGTTTGTAAAGTTTAGTTGCCAAAACTATAAGTCTTGATTTCTAGTCTACTTATAGCTAAGTCTCGGATTAGGATAGTAAGTGTAGTTGAGCTTTAGGCTTCATAGCGTTCATCGAATGAATACGAAGAACTACTCAAGGGAACTTGTGGAACTCCATCAACAAAAGGTATGTGGAGAATTGAATTCATTTATCACTCAAAAGTCTATCTACTCTTTCTCCTATTTGAGATAAAAAGTCGTATTGCTATATAGACTTCAATCATACATATTTGGTATTTCGAGCAGAGTTTATCTCGCTTATCTATTTCTCGAAATATGTGTTGGTAAGCTTTCGCTTTAACCAAGTTCATCTTTTATTCTTTACGAAAGTCAAAAGATGATCATGTGAAAATCACCTTGTAACATCTTACAAGATTTGTGTGAGACAGTCATTTGATGTAGACTCGGAATATTTCGTATTGATCATTCGATCACTTGAAAATTGCTTTGAAGCTAATAGTTTGTGTGAGACAGCTATTATCGTCTTCCAAGAATGTTTCAATGATTGAAATGAGGGTTTAGAACATGTAACCATGATTGGATATAAACATCGTGTGTATTCAAATTTGTGTAAAGTCCAAAACGTCGAACCATGGTATGCGTACCCGTACGCGTACTGGTTGGTTGTTGGAAGTCGGGAAACTAAGTATGTGTACCCATACGCGTACTGGCGGAAGTTCAAGTTCCGTGAATTTCTGTTGGAGTTTGGAAGTGGAAAATGGTATGCGTACGTGTACTGGCGTAACCAAACTCAGTCCGGCTACTTAGGTATGCGTACCCGTTTGCATACGTAAGTAGGTTATGTTATAATATCGGATTGTTCATGAACTAATACATTTATATAATAAGGAATGCAATCTTTTGCAAACCGTGGCTATAATGTTCATGAAATGATTCAAGTGAATCAAAATCGATTTTGCTTCAATTGTGTTTTGTATACTTCTATGAGAATATAAACAATTGAACAACTCTCTAACTAGTTTCATTTGAGTCATTTGAACTAGTTATGATAAATATGAATAAGGTTGATATGAAAGTGCTCATATGGCTAACCATTGGTTCACTATTGTTGAACCAACTAAGTGTACACGTTTAGGTACGGTTACCTTTATCTAAATGTTGGTACATTTCATTTATGTATAACAAGCTAAGTTCTATCTAACGGTTGAAAGATATTAGCTTGAATCTAATTAAGTTTTCATCTAACGGTAAATATTGAATGCTTTGTTACCAAGGTAACATTGATTGCAAACCATGATTCGAAGACTATATAAAGGAGAACTCTAGCAACTGGGAAACCTAATCCCCACACCTCATGTGTGATACTAGTTGCGACTAGAGTTGATTCTCCTTTAACCTTAGGTTTTTCACGAAACCCTGTAGGTTAACGACTTAAAGACTTCATTGGGATTGTAAAGCCAGACCAAACTATTTTCTCTGTAGTTGCGTGTTCTGATCTTGATGTTTTCTATCTTATTGAGTACTATCTTCTTTAAGATTTGCTCGAGATTTATTCTTTGATAGGCAAGATTGAAAAGTAGTCACAAACATCTTCGTCTCATCGTTTGTGATTCCACAATATCTTGTTTCGTTAATCGATTAAGATTATTGTGAGGTGATTGATAATATTAGGTTGTTCTTCGGGAATATAAGTCCGGTTTATCAATTGGTTCATGTTCATCTTGATTTATCAAAAGACGGAACAAAACTCATAGATATATCTGTGGGAGACAGATTTATCTATACAATAGACTTTTCTGTGTGAGACAAATTTGTTTATCAAGTCTTCGACTTTGGTTCGTAGCAACTCTTTGTTGTGGGTGAGATCAGCTAAGGGAATCAAGTGCGCAGAATCCGGCGTGGTTCAAGAGGCGTAAGGAACACAACTGTACCTTGATCAGTGTGAGATTGATTAGGGCTCAACTACATTCCAGTCCGAAGTTAGCTTGGTAGTAGGATAGTGTCTGTAGCGGCTTAATACAGTGTGGTGTTCAAATCTGGACTAGATCCCGGGGGTTTTCTGCATTTGCGGTTTCCTCGTTAACAAATTTTCTGGTGTCTGTGTTATTTCTTTTCCGCATTATATTTTGTTATATAATAGAAATATCACAGTTTGTGCGTAGTTCAATCAATTAGAGAATCCAACCTTTGGTTGTTGATTATATTGATTGACACTTGAACATTGGTCTTTGGTACCGTTGAAGTTGTTTCACATAATAATCAGGCTCACGGATTTCTATCTATTTGATTTGCTGATTACATTGTGAAACAGAGTTATAACTCTTGGATATACTTTTCTTGAGATTGAGTCTGACTATCTAGTTGATTCTCTCGAAAGTATATTGGAGTTTGTCCATACAGATTGCTAAGCGAAATATTGGGTATGTTTGTTAGACCCCCTCTTTTTCAAAAGAAACCTCTTTTTGTAACAATTTGCACATCGGTATTGAGATTTTGGAGAAATCTTTGATAAACCACATGTAAAAACCTGCATGACCAAGAAACGAGCAAATCTCCCTCATCGAAGTGGGGTATTGTAAGTTCCTTATTAAGTCTATCTTTGCTTTGTTAACTTCGATCCCTCGAGAGGACACAATGTGACCTAGCACTATACCATGGTTTACCATAAAATGACATTTCTCCCAATTAAGATTAGTGTCTATGCATCTTTTTAGCACAAGTTCAAGATTTTGTAAAAAAATATCAAATGAATTGACACAAACACTAAAATCATCCATAAGTACCTCAATGATGCGTTCCACATAGTCAGAAAAATATACTAACCATACACCTCTGAAAATTGGCATGCGCATTGCAAAGACCAAACAACATCCATCTATAGGAAAATATACCAAAATGACAAGTAAAAGTAGTCTTCTCTTGATCCTCCGGTGCAATAACAATCTAATTATACCCCGAATAACCGTCTAAAACGCAATAATGTGAATGTATCGCTAACTTCTCTAGCATTTAATCAATGAAAGGCTAAGGAAAGTGATCCTTTCTAGTTGCGATATTAAGATTTCTGTAATCTATACACACTCTCCATCCTGTTTGAACTCTTGTAGGAATAAGTTAGTCATCTTGATCTCTAATAACAGTGACACTCGATTTTTTAGGCACCAGTTATACCGAACTAACCTATTTGTTGTCAGAAATTGGGTAAATCACCCTCGCACTTAGAAATTTGAGGATCTATTTCTTTACGACCTCCATCGTTGGGGGGTTAAGCCTACGCTGAGCATCACGTAATGTCTTGCTATCATCTTCCATAAGGATTCTATGCGTTAGAGCATTTCTCGGTCGAACTCACAAGTTTTGCTATATCAAGCTTGTTGTCAAAACTATATCTTGATTTCTGGTCTATAATTAGTTAAGTCTCGATCCAGGATAGAGGTAGTTGAGAAACGAACCAGTAATCATTTGCGTTCTACCGTTTGAAGGCGAAGATCAACCAAAGCTTTTGGAGAACTTCATCAACAAAAGGTAAGTGAAGACTGAACCACATATTTCTCAAGTTATATTCACTTTTCTATCTTTGAGACAATTGTCGCATAACTAATTAGACTAGCTTGCATAGACAAGAAGTTCGAGTCGAGAACTAATTATTTAGTTTACGAATTTTTTGAAATATAATGACTAAGCTTAATAAACATTTGTTTATACTTGATCAAATTAAGGTGGAGAACAATTTATTGTTCGAAATCAAATCATGATTCAAGTTTATCATTCGAAAATAGCCTGGAACAGTGATATGTGTCATTGATATTATTTAGGAATGTTTCAAATTGATTTATAGAAATATAGAACTACTATAATCGGAATACAAAACAGTGTTATCAGTCTTACAAACTGAGGCCATATTACATGTATGGCTAAAGATAACACGACTTCACTTAAGACCAAAACCAACACAAGTATGACTTCTTTCAAGGAAAACTTGTCTTGGGATGACGAATGTTGTGTTTATCATAATGAGGAGACCTTATTCTTGATCACACAGCAATCCGGAAAAATCCCGAGAAAATACATACAAACTGGAAAGCGACGTCCGCTAACCAAGTTTCAAAATCATTCAATTATTCAAGAAGGAAGTTCTCTTCAAGGAAATAATGCTCTCATTATGTCTCTTGACTACGCTGATGAGCGTACTTCTGAACATTAGACAGAAAATTTTGTTCCCTATGCAGAAATATCCGTTGATTTTGATTCAGCATCTGATTCTGAGTCAGAAAAGAAGTTGTTATATTTCTTGAATAAAAGTGAAGAAATTCACCGAAAAAACCTATGGTTAAAGAGAACCGTGGAAAAACTCGAATCATCTCTTAAGGTGAAGAATCTTGAGTTAGACAAATTTAATGAGAAATTCGCTGAAACTTTGTCTTTTAAAGAGAATGAGATTAATCCCTTCAAGTGTGATCTGCAAAGGATCTCAGGCAGTTCAGACAAGATCCCAGCTATGTTGTTTGGGGAAAAGTCCTTTGGTAACACTAATGGTATTGGTTTTTCAGGCAAGACATCTATCACCAACAATTATGTCATTCCTGCCAGTTCACTTAAAAAGAAAACAGTTGGTTGTATTCAACAGGTTGCTGAATCTTCTAAAGTTGATCTCACATTGCATTGGTCCTTCCGTGGATGTAAGCGACATGTTCAGGAAAAATGTCGAAAATTCAAGAAGAATAAATCAAGAATTGTTAAACTTCAGGATGATATTAAAAAAAAAATGAGTCAACTATTGAAGAACAATAAGAGAACTTCAAAACCAAGAATACAGAGAAGTAAAGGAACCAGAAAAGGTAAGATTCCTGCTTGCACAAATTTCCTTGGAAAGTCACCTAGTGACGCAAGCGGTGAGTGTTCCACTCACCTCATTACTACTTAACTGTAGTAATGAATGCAAACTCAATATTTTAGCTTGAGAAAATGAGGTTGCATAAAATTTCATCACATTACCTTTTTGCGATGACAAGGCTGCTCAAGTATAAATTGACCATTTTGTGCGTGTGTGACTCATCCCATTTCATAAAACAGTCAGTATGAATGATTTTTTTTGAGCTAGCTCCAAAAATTCTAGGTTGAGTATCTGTAATCCATACTTGATTCATCAATCATCTCTTGTGCTCTAAACTCTGTTTATTTGAGCTAATGAGATGATACAATATTAAAACCTTTGGGATTGAGTAGCCATAATTTACATTATAAGATGTTGGTCAAAGGTTGTGCATAATTGTTTGGGATCACGGACGGTAATGACTTATATGTCCACTAGTTCGCAGACCATAATAGAGAAAGTCATTTTCCTTATTTAAGGTTGAAAAATACTCTCATATTCTTAAGAAAATTTCAGTTCCATGGCTCTTGTGACAAGAGGAATCACTAAAAGGGATGCAGTAGAAGTTGTTAACGTCTACTTGTTTGAAGGAATCAAATCATCAAGGAACCAAAATAAGATGTCAACCGGAGATGAAAAAGGTTCTTCCTCAACTTGTCTTTTATCTATTTGTCAACAAGATAATGATTTTAGGGCTAAGGTGAAGAACCTTGTATCTAAGAAGAATGATTTAATGTTTCGAATCAATCACTCTTTGGATGAGATAAGTTACTATGAACACTCGCTGGCTCAAACTAAAAGTACTCTGAGGAAACTGAGGGCAAAGCTTAGTGAGTTAACAGACCTCTCTGAAGACTTAGAAAAACTAAATGATCCTATCACCAATGAGTTTTTCAACAATGAGAAGGAATTCTCTGCTCAGGATATTAAATACCTGATGCATATCTAGGAAACTTCTTTTGAGGATTTTATTCTTGAGAAGGATAACTAGGGTTTGGTATAGCAAAGATTGTGATTACACATAGCTATTTCAAAAGTTTTTCATCTTGTATGTCTTTAGATTTATTTATTTAAATTGTAGAGTTGTTGGAAGATGAATTTGCAATATGTAATCATTATTGGTTTAATTATTGCAAAAATCTTATGAAATATTTGTTCCTTTACGTTCTCGTGAATCGAGCTAATATTTCATATATGCTCAGAAGTTAAATCTATTATGTTTTTATAAACGGGAAATAGAACAAACTCTTTCAGATTTTTCTAGCAGTATTGATCTTTTTGTGATCACACTTTTGCGTTTTGCTGCTTGACACACTCCGTAAGATTCTCTTATGTTGAGTAAAATCGAGTAAAATTCTCGTTGTTCGTAACAGGCCTTGAGATTAATTTATTTCGATACTATGGATACAAATCCTTGTGATTTGTTAATGTCCGACAAAATCCTTCTTTTACACAAAAGTAAGGTCACCCATGTTGTTCTCTTGGGAATGACATTTTATGGGGGAGAGTTCTTAAATGAACTTTTGATTAATTTTTATATCTTTGTGGGGAGTGTGGTTGTGGAATTATAAAGGGGATGCTTGTAACTTTTTAATCTCCTTGGATGAGCGCTAAGTATTTATTACTATGTGATATCATCTAAATAAGTTGATATGAGGAGTTGCATTGTAACTATGTTATTATGTAGTATCTCCAACTTCCTTAAAGCTTGAAGATATCTTTTGGTTGTATTCATTTTGATCCCTCGATTTTCGTATCTTTGTTAATTTTATTGACAAAAAGGGGGAGAATTATGTAGTAGCTTTATACTACAATGTAAGTATTGATTAAGGGGGAGAAACATATCACCGTAGTATTACTTAAGAGTTGAGATACAATTGAACTTTGGAGAGAAGATAATTTCTGTATAACAACAAATTGAGAAAATTTATTTTCAAAGTTGTTACCGCTATGGAATCTGTTCTTCAACAACAACGATGCTGAGTTGAACACGTTCAGAATCATTGCGACTTGGAATATCGAAGAGTTCAAGGAGAGTTGAAGAAACCAAGGAGATCAAGGCATGATGGATCGAGGAGTTTTTCAAACTTTATTTTTGTTATCCATGTGTATTAAATAGTTTTGTCACTAAAATTGACAAAGGGGGAGAATGTTAGAGCATTGCTCGGTCGAACTCACAAGTATTGCTATATCAAGCTTGTTGTCAAAACTATATCTTGATTTCTAGTCTACAATTAGTTAAGTATCGGTCTAGGATAGAGGTAGTTGAGAAACAAAACAGTCATCATTAACGTTCTACCGTTTGAAGCTTCCCATCTTTCCAACCAACATTCTTTCCACAAATCTCAAGAGAAATGGTTTCAAGGAATGGTTTTTCTTCTTTAGGTCTTGGAAGACGAAAATTACCAAGAGGAATATTTGTAAGTTCCGAGATAAAATCTCGATTAACAACAATCTTCCCTCCCCCAATCATTGATTCAAAGATCATCTCATCGAGATCAACATCATACATGTTCGCATAAAATTCTCTAGTAAGAAGATCAAAACCTTTCCCAAAGCCACTAAAGATGTTTCCTAGTTCATATTCATCAAAACAGGCTAGATCTTCCGTTTTAATATACCCTTCTTTTAATTTCTTTTCTAGAATAATTTCTCTAGTTGTAATTCTTTCAAAAGTCTCATTACAATCCGTGTTGATAAAACGAACCCTGGGTTCTTTCATAAGATTGGATTCAAGGATTTTTTTAGGAATGATTTTTGTACTACAGTAAAAACTCCATATATTTAATAGTCTTGGGACCTCACAAAAGTATTAATATATGGAGTTTATTAATATAGAGAGGTATACCAAAGTGATTTTTTTACTTGTCAATGAATGTAAATGCTATTGGATAATGTATACACATATTTATAATTTTAATACACAAATGCATGTATCTATCTATGAATTTGTAAGGTTATTAAGATTTTGTTGATGTTTTTTGCAACTATAAATAGTACATGTATATATCTATGGATTTATACGGCCAAAAATCTTCAAACATGCTCGACAAGTTGGAAATATTTTGGCTTCAACAAGAAGGTGTCCATGGTGATGAGGTCTCATACATCCGTAAATTAAAAGATGCGTAATATCCCAAACAATTACATATTTTTCTCAAACAACTATAGATAAATATTGTGTTTCATTTTAAGTTTTGATATAACAGGATTTATGATTTTCCAATATAATATCGATTATTAATATATGGAGGTAAATTTCTTATGGCGGAACTATAAAAATATGTTAATATTAAAAAGGTGGAGGTTATTACTATTTATAACTGGCCCAAATTGGAACTACGAATTTGTATTAATATATAGAGTTTATTAATATATGCAGTATCAATATATAGAGTTTTTACTGTAACTCCTTTTGTTCTTGCAGTAAAAACACAAAGAGAGAAGATTTGATCTTACTTGAATAGCTCCTTTTGAAGATGGTTGCGTGATTTGCTCCTTCTTGAAACTCCTTTTTTAAAAGTTGCGAATAACAACTCAAATCATGAAGACATCACACTGCTTCGGAAACCCTAACCTCAACTTTTAATCCCATTCGTGAACTCATGTAAGAAGAAGGATTAGGGGAGTATGCGTACTCTTTTAATAAAGCCTTAATGGGCTTTGTCGGATTCAGGTGTGGAACTTCAAAAGACATCCATTTTTTATTTTTTTATAAAAAAAATATTCCGTTAGAGGATACAATCATACTAAGATGTTGATTTGGGTCAATCCAAAATTGATAAAATTATCAATTTAATAAGATGATTAATCTTATTCTTAGCTCAATGAAAATTTTTCCAGAGCACAAGATAACAGATTGACATTCACAGAAATAAAAGACTCATAATTTATAATGGTCTTACGATATCATAAAGTTGGATCCAAGTCAACAGCATGAGATGTTATGATCATAATTTATTATAAGATTCTTCCTTTACTAGGGATCAGTTATGATCATGAGTTTCAACCACTTAGTAGAAATAATACAGAACATAAAAAAAAAAACAAAAAAACAAAAAAAAAAACCATTACAACAACTACCCCTATACATGATGGGATAAAACCAGAATCTTGCTAACAAGAGTTTGGATGAGCAAACTGCTCACAACTCAACCTGGCGTGATAGTCTTTTGGTTTAGTTTCTTCATCCTCATGGTGATCAGGAGATGATATACTGATATCATCTGGGATAGTCAAAAACTGTAGAAAGTGTGCAAGTTTTTTTTAGCATGCCCAGGTTTCCCACACTAATAACAAGTTTTTTCAGAGACAGAAACACGAATAGGCACCTCCTTACTTATGATCACTGCAATGTATTCCAAGAACTCAAATGTTTTTTCAAAAGCCATAAAAAGATCTTCGTCTACAGATCCTCTTACGTTGCATTCCTTAAACAGACTGTTTAGAAATCTTTTAATAAAGCAAAGCTCTTTATTCTTAACAGGTCGTTTCTTGTTTTTAACAATTGTAGAGGAATCTTTGATTTTTCATGATGATTCTTCAAAATCACTCAAGGTATTTGAAACCTTGGGCGAGTCAAGAGCATCCTGTGAGACACTAAGTCTAGAGGAAAATAGACTCTGAAAAATCGTTAAGGACTTCTGATGTACGTCTATAGGGATTTCGTCTCTGTCCATATCATCAGACTGCTTCAAACACAGACTTATTATATCTTATCTTGTTTTCCTTCTCTGATACCAATTGAAAACACTGGGGTACCAAAATACACCACCAACATTTTCGTAGGCAATCTGTATGGACAAACTCAACACAATTCCGAGAGTTAAAACTCAATCAAGGAAAGTGTCTAGAGTTATATCTCTCTCTTTCTTGTTGTTAGAACGTTTACAGAATTGAATCCGTGAACCTAACTACAAAGAGAGTTCTTGGACGGTACCAAAGAACAATATCCAAGGATCAATCAAGTCTTATCCAACAAACAAGGTTGGACCTATCTACTGTGATTAATCAACGCACAACCTGTGATATTTCAATTATAAAGATAAACAATATAATGCGGAAAAAGAAATAACACAGACACCAGAAATTTTGTTAACGAGGAAACCGCAAATGCAGAAAAACCCCGGGACCTTGTCCAGATTGAACACCAAACTGTATTAAGACGCTACTTACACTAGCCTACTACCAATTAACTTCGGTCTAGAATGTAGTTGAGCCCGAACTCAGTCTCCCACTGATTCAGGTACAGTAGCGCTCCTTACGCCTCTTGAATCCTAGCAAGACTCTGCGCAATTGATTCCCTTAGAAGATCTCACACCAACTAAGAGTAGCTTCAACTCAATTGAAGACTTTAAGCATATATAATTGATTTCTTGATTTACGATCTAAACGGATGATCAGATCAAACGAAAGATCTATATGATAGAAATCAATAGCAACTTGACAAAAGTCTGGTTATCCTCAAAATCCGGACTTATGCAACCCGAAGTGCATCTTAGATTATTATTCACCTCACAAGTAAAAAACTTGTGAAATCACAAATTTTGAGACGAAAAGAACTTTTTGATTACTATCTATCTTGTTCAAGTGATAAATCAACAATCGAACAAGATCAGGATACTTAAGTGATCAAGATAAAAGATAACTAATCCTGGATTCACGAATCCCAATGAAGTCTTTGATAGTCGCTAAACCCTAAAAGGGTTTCTGGAGAGGACGACTCTAGATACAACTAGGACACACCAAAAGTAGCGTTGGGATTCAAAGATCCCAGTTGCCAAGAGTTCCCCCTATATAGACTTCAAAGCCTAGGTTGCTTTAGGTTTAAGCTAAGATAACTTTGGAACCAAGCAAACAATATCCACCGTTAGATGAAAACTTCGAATCTTATTCACATAAACAAGATATACACTCTGGTTTGGTAAACCGTAACTGAACCATGTATAAAGATTATGTTCAACATGGTTAGCCGAAACTAGCCGGTTTGAACTTAAAATCTTAACACTCATTTCCATGTTCACTAAGAGATTAATCTTGAGTCACAATCATGTGATCAAATGAGTCTAGTGTTAATTAGATAATTAATCAAATTCAAATTATCCCAGAGAAATAATTTAATTCCAATTGAATCATAATCAACATAGTTGGTAAATGCACAAAGTACAAATACTTAAGTAGTTCGTGAATCGGCTGAGTCACAGTACGCGAACCGGTTTGCAAACTTATAAGCAATAACCGAGTTCCAGAGTTGACAGATTTTTTTTAGTTCACGTACCGATTTGCAAACTTAGGTACAACTCAGAGTTTCGGAGTTGACAGAACTTTTTCAGTTCACGTACCGGTTTGCAAATTTAAGACCTCGCCGGTTCCGGAGTTCACGGAACCTTTTTAGTTTACGTACCGGTTTGGGTACTAAACTGGTTCTAGAACATAGAACTGTATTGGCTCACATACCGGTTTGAATACTTTAACCCTGTTTCCTTACCACAGATCTAAAATGGTTTGTATATAAAAATGCATACCTATCCGGATCACGAAACTAACAGATTTTCCCATGATGTGCATACGAATATACGTATCACACAAATCTAAAAGTTGATATATAGATACTCCGCTACGTGTACGAATACATGTAGTACGGATTCAGACATATAACAGTTTTCCCAGTTTGTAAGACTGATAACACTGTCTTGTATTCTGAATATAGTAGTTCTATATTTCTCTAAATCAATTCAAAACATTCCTGAATAACATCAATGACACATATCACTGTTCCAGGCTATTTTCGAATGATAAACTTGAATAATAAAATGTTCTCCACCGAATTTGATCAAGTATGAACAAATGTTCATTAAGCTTAGTATTTTGAGAAATTCGTAAACTAAATAATTAGTTCTCGACTCGAAATTTTTGTCTATGCAAGCTAGTCTAATTAGTTATGCGACAATTGTTTCAAGGATAAAAAGGTGAATATAACTTGAAAAATAGGTGGTTCAGTCTTCACTTACCTTTTGTTGATGAAGTTCTCCAAAAAAACTTCGGTTGATCTTCGCTTTCAAATGGTAGAACGCAAATGATGACTGGTTCGTTTCTCAACTACCTCTATCCTAGACCGAGACTTAACTAATTGTAGACTAGAAATCAAGATATAGTTTGACAACTAAATTTGACAATAAGCTCGATATAGCAACACTTGTGAGTTCGACCGACCATTGCTCTAACACATACTCGGTAGTCGCAACACCCTCCTTATCTCCCGATTTTGAGAGCTCAAAATATGACTTTTCATGTGTCCAAAACTTGCTATAACCGGTAGACTAGATTACCCTATTATTTACCGATTGTTGGACCTCAAAAACGGACTTCCACTGATGCCGAAACTGCCAATAATCGGTAGTCAATTTTCTCAGGTATTTCCCGATTATTTTTCTGTGTGTTTCACTTCTTTTCTTCCGGTTGTTTTCTGGAAAGTAAGAGGAGAATCAAGTTTGACTTCGACGGTTTTATCTAGTTAATGTCAAAATCCAAATACAAGTTCATTAATCTAAACACAAAATTTGAGGTATATAGAAATTGTAGTACAACTCTAAATTTTATTACTTCAGTTTCAACTGTGAGATCGAGTTCTGAGCTTACCTTCAACAAAGAATCCTTGTACATTTTGAACTATGAATTGATTCAATACATGTTAGGATTTGTTTTGTCAAATGTTTGCGCATTGCCACATTGGATGCGCATTGACAATCAGTGGTACACCGTACACCTCATAACACACACGCAACTACAACTCATCTAGTTTATTTACCAGGCTTAGCATCTATTTTGGCTTCTGCACAGGCACATGATAGCTGAGGGAGAATGACTTAAGTATATGTTTTCGATCGTCTAAAGCTGATTTATAACTGTCTCTACTTGGTGTTACAACCATGTAGTGGTTGGCGAGGATGAACTGCTTATTAAAGTTTTAACCATATTTCCAGTACATATGGTCCTGGAGTATCTGGAACGACCAATAAGTTCACTTTTCTCAAAGAGGTAGAAATCAAACTAATGTGAATTTCATTTTTGTTTTGCCTTTAGATTCGTGTATTTTTGTGAATACAACTTTGTTGCATCTGCTGGGTTAGGTTGATGCTCATGTTGTGGAAGAATATGGAAAACCTTGTTGACACCAAATTTTAAGTAAGAGGAGATTAATCAAGTTTGAGTTTCAGAGGGTGTCTCTGTTTATTCTGAGCACTCAAATATAAGCTGATTAATCTATACATCGAACCTGTGGTTTGAGGTAATAGGTATACAGAAATAGCAATTCAACTCTAAATACAATCATTTCAGTTTCATGTATACTTTAAGTGTTGGTAACATCTTTTGTTTGCTTGCATATTCAGTTCTGAGCTTACCAAAAAACAAAGAGTCTTTGTAGATTGTAAAATATGAGGTGGTTCAATACATTATAGGATTTGTTTTTGTCATTGGGTCCGTATTTGAGAAATGCTGGAAACGCTTAGCTCGGAGAACTGTGTTCAGCTGGTCCTTCTTCATGATTTTCTTGAGTTCCTTTGCAATTATCATTACGGCTTTGCAATTATCATCCTTATAAGATGACGCGGCATGTTATTCTCAGTACATTTACTCGCAACATGAGGCTTCCTGATCCTTGCACCCCAAACTTAAAGATTAATTTGATCTGAAATAAGCTAATCACCATACATTTTCTCTGATGTTGATGCTGCTGTTAAAGCAAAACAGATGAAGAGTGATATCATCTGAAGAGAAGGCAACAAGGACCATCATTCTTGATAGAATTGAAGCAGAGACTCAGGGTGAGGTAGCACTGGCTGGGACCCGGTACAATGTACCATTAGGTCCATTACTCTGTTGTATTACCATGATAATAATGAAATTACAGGTTAACTTACTTTTATCACTTATCTTCTTCTAATACTTGAAAACACAGTTATGGATTTTTATTTTACATCCTATAAGCATTGTTAACTAATAAACTATATGTGGAGATGGAGGAGATGGTAAAAGTAGCAAAACGGAATAGGAGTTAGTAGTTCTGTGAATCTGTGGTATACTCGTTTCGAATGTTTTTCTACATTAATGCATAAATTATATCTTTTATGTATGCTACATGACACCATGACAGAAGGTTCTATTGCTTAATCATCATGGTTAAGTTTTATGAAGAATTAATATGTTTTCTTTGCTTATTTTGTGTTTTATCACTATATGTTTACTAGACAGCTAATCTAGAAGTGGGATAGACTACCTGACTTGCACAATTATATTCACCACACTTTGGATTTTTTGAGTTCGTTATGTAAATTTTCCTTGTGATATGTATGTACTTGTAGAGTTCGTTGTGCTTCAAGATGGATAAGTTGGAGACGTGACTATTTCTATTGTAATTGTTGCTGCAGAATTACTCAAGGCTTTTAAAGGTATTAGTGAGAAGCTTGTGTGTAGTATTAAACAAAGCATAGTTGCTTTTTTACCTCCTGCATTTAATATCTTTTTGGAAAGGCTTATGTCATGTGTTTACCTTATGTTGTTTCACTTGATTTGTAGGTTGTAGCCAGTCAATACTAAATATTGAAATTATCCATTCCATAATAATTTTGTTTGCTTTCTTAAGAGTCATCCTGCTACCATCTGATTTCTGTTGATGAAATTATCCATTCCATAATCTGTTAAACTATTTCTTTTGTTTTCATCATACTAGAAGTAGAGAATAAGTTCACTTTCAAGCATGCATTGACAGTCACTCTAGTTGCATTGAGTCTAGAGGAACTCTTTCCACCAGCACTACTAAAATCTCATAGCGTATCAATATATGTCAGGAAAACACTAGTTGTCTCAATATTAGCCGTATCCACTTCAAGTGATTCAGTGAAGTTGATTCCAGAATTTGAAGTGACAGATGCTTTTCTTTTCTAGATTTCATTAAATGAACAATTACCAGTAGTTTAAAATAACATGACATCAGTTGAGCAGAATTTTATTTGTGAGTCGATCTTTGATGCTGGAATTTCACCAAATGTATTTCTTTACTGCACTTTACCTTATCTATGTGTAATTAGATTGCAAAGATAGTTGGAGTAGCACTTTCTGCGTTCTTCGGTGTTAATGGACATGGTCTTATGGTAATAATAATCTCTTCATCTCTTTCCTAATCGACTTCGTGTTTTGTGGGGTTCCTCAAAACAATCAACATCTTAATTTGGGGTACTGGTTGGGACCATTTTCATTAGGTTACTGCACTAGAAATGAAGATACGAACAAGTACATGTTTGTCGGCGAAGTGACTCTTTACAATATTAAGGTTGGATTCTTTTCTTCTTTATTTCATTCTATATTTTTTGGTATCAGCTCTTAATCAATACATGAATGAAGTAAAATGTTGTAAATTAGACGTCATCTGCTTTGATGTCCACTTATTCATATCTATATTGTCCTTTATCAGGCATTTAGGAAGGATTTCCTTGAAGGAAAAGTTCAGCATTTCTACAAATCTGATCTGGTACCAGAGATTGTAAATTGTTTACACTTTATTTTTGGGTAATAACTTATAAAGTGTGCTCTTCAATTATCTTACATAAATGAGTTCATACATAATGATATGGATGCGGAAATAGTGGTCAGCAAAAACTCTACTGAGATTGTGTTTTGACATACTCCGGATGAGTTGGGTCCTCGAACCCTTTCTTCTTATCGAAATGGTGTAGTGATTAGGGATAAAGTTCTTCTACAATCCCTAACTTCAATCAGGAGTTCATTACGCAGGGGAATGCCCTGGTAGTTCCCTTGACATTGAGATGTAATTTCATCCTTGATTTGTTGATCATTTCATGAAACACTTCCCTTTAATTCTGCAGGACCTGCTGCCTTGGTTTATTCAACAAACACAAGCTTCTTACTAGATTCTCTTCTTTCAAGTGCCAAGTCATCTCTAAAGTCTAGTGTCTGCCTCCATGCTGGTGACGAAGAATTTATTGATTTCTAATATCATGTCATCTTTTTTTCTTTTTTTGTGGATGAATTGGTTCTTCTACTTTATCTAGGTTTTTTTTTGTAGGTGCAAACCTTGTTCTGTTTGTAAGAGCATCTCCAATAGAAGGTGATAATTTTATTTTCATATGACACATAGGATTTTAGACCCTCATTTAAGTTAAATCCATCTTCAATAGTAGGTCCTACAAAGTATGAGGGGTGCCAAAATAAATATGAAGGTCTTAGAGAAAGTCTTATCTAGACCTTCTGGATGACCTCCATGTCATATTTTTAACATTTTTCTTTAATTATTATCTCTAAATAAATTTTTATAAACCAATAGGAAAAAAGAGACCACTTCATTCTTTATCCAAAAAAACAAATCTTTGAAACAAGACGCCACGCTATTGGAGATGATATATGAACAAAACATTATTATTTTTACGACATACATAAAACCTTGTAAATAAGGATCTAAATAAAAATGCCACGTGGGATTTTTAACACCCACTGTTGGAGATGCTCTAAGAGTGTTCTGAAAGGAATATGGAATTTTGAAAAAAAATATACAGATTTTGTAATTTTGTTTATTTTTTTTAATTATGTTTAAAGGTTGGTAAGTTAATCTAAGTGTTGCTTTATGTAAGATAAGCAACGGATGCAGCAACGTTGCATTAAAGCAACGTATATATACGTTGCCAATAATTTGTGACGCCGTGTGGGCAACGTACATAAGCGTTGCTGAAATTTTTAGCAACATTTATAAATGTGGTAAATCAGGGATTTTGGTGTAGTCCTGAAGACCAATGATGGAAAATGGAGAAAGTATCTCAAGATATTTCGATGAACATAAGATGTATCATGTCACTTCATTACCTTAGAGATAAGGTATATGCAGTGGAGGTTACCAATTCCTACTTAGAGGTATGAACACAAAATAAAGATGAAAACAATGTCAAACCTATTTAACAACGACAAAATAAAGATGAAAGTTTCCTTATGGAAGTGTGGCAATCAATATTTAACAATGACATGTTGTACTTATTTGTCTTGTACGTATAATCTATTAACAAAACTTGATAGAAGCATTGGGCCAACTTGATCATTTTCGGATGCGCCAAGAAAATACGAGCCACTTTGTCATCCACTACTTGCTTCCTCATTGTGTACTCGTGTTGATCGGCTAACCACTGAGATTGTTTCATGACCGCTATACCATCCCATGCCCTTCATATGATGGATGCTCTTGCCGTGTAAATTTTCCTCAAAATGGACAAGTTATTCTTATCCTCCTCCTTATTCTTCCTAAGAATGTCACTTGGTTTAGATGCTTTCATCGACTTTACCGTTTCGAATTGATGAAGTTTTAACCCACAAACGGCAGCGTGTCAAATGAGAGATTCTGGATCATCATGATTATGACAACCATTCATCACTTTAATGAGCTTGTATACACCACCATTGGGTCTATTGACTATAATCTTAAATGGGCATCCAAATGTTTTGGGGTACAAACTGATTCTGTTGATTTTGGTAAATTTGGGTGTGTTGATGACAAACAAATTCAAACCCTAAACAAATGCACTGCACGGGAGTACTTTAGATTCGAGAGATCAATCTATACAATCCTGGCCTAAACCAAGAAATGGCCGTTCCAATCTTGCTTCGGTTACAAAGAGAAGGAGAAGGGTTGATCTTAGGGAGGGAAGCGAAGAAGGTGTAGAGATCAAAAATATTTAATTTTGAAGGTGTGGCTGTTTTATGACTTGTATTAGAATATGGAACTGGCTTGCAGAATGTAAGCTATCAGTTCTTGGTGTTTTCTGGATACTTGTGTTGATAACCAAAAATGTGTCCTTGGTTGAAATAGGTTGAAAACCTATTTATATCAGTCATAGTTGCACGCACCCTGATCTCATAGGAACTGGGAATAGTTGAGTGATAGAGGAGTGGAATCGTGCAGGATGGTGAAAACCACGTCTCCACTATGAGAGGAAGACTGGGTGGTTTCGTCCCACTACTTATCTATCATCACTAACTTCCCGCCTTTCCTAACACTTTCTTATAACAGGCGTGTTGCACGCCGCATGCTGTAGACCGCCAGACCAATACCCTGATGAACATCCCCCAGTTTGTGACATGTTTGATGTCTAGAATATTTTCGTGGAAAATATGCAGCAGGCTGCTGAATGGGTCTTGTTTGCAATACCTAGTTATTCCGACCAATCACGCGCAAGCTAGGTGGCCGTTAAGTTGGCTATCCAAGTTGGATGGCTGGAATGATTTGCAGAAGTTTGTGCTAATTCATGAAATTTCGTAATCAGAAAATTCAGATGTGAGACCCTCACTAAAACTGCTGTAGAATTCTCATACAAACTCGGATTTTGACGATCCTCCCATCCATTCTTATCAAAAAAGAATTTCCTATCTTCCCACGTGAGAATATTTAGGTTTTGAGCTCGTTTAAGAGGTGAAAACATCCCGAAAGTAAAAACTCAGGAAGAATTTAGGAGGAATTCTGTCAGTTTTCAGCCATGACCTAGCTCGTCTTTTAAGCTGTATCTTTTAGCTCGTTAATCCGATTGATGAGATTTTTTAGTATGTTATACTAGACATCCATACAAAACTTTTTGCATGTAGATCATACTAAAATTGTGTAACAAATGCTCCCAGTTGTTCGTCCAATCTTTGGGTGATCGTTTAGAAGCCATATAGGTAGGCCGCGGCGTGGCCGATTGTTCCTTATGGAAGAGGGGTGTCCATTGATCATGGCCATAGATCTTTGTGGAAAAGGGGGTGGCCGTTGATCATGGCCACAACTCATTGGAATAGCATGGCTTTCCAATTAGCATGTCGGTGAGATTTGGCAGGTTGATTAGTTAATTGGCATGGCGGCCATGTTGACTCGACGGCCACTAGGTGTTAGCGCAGTTTGGCTTTATTTAATGCGTGTGGTAGGTTTAAATCCACCTGATTGGTCGATAGGAAAGGGGGCCGGAAAGCATCATGGGCCCGGCCACACTCCAAGTGCGTGCGACGCATTTAGAGCGACCTGATTGGTCGATGGGAAAGAGGGCCGGCAAGAGTAGCATGGGGGCGTGGCCATCTATAGGTGGCGCCCTCTAGGGTGAACTGGCCGTCCATGTGGTGTGGCCACGCCTCCTCTTATTGCTGCTCCTATTTTCCGCGGCTCCTCTTTTATTTCTTGTTTTCTGATTTTTTGTAGGACTTGGTTCCTACTAGTCCATGGCGGATCAATTGCCTAGCTTGCCTAGGTTTAGTTTCGACCAGCAGGGTCCGAGATATTGCACAAGCGTAAAAAACCTAATTTTTGCAAATTAATTAGGTTAATATTTGAATCTTGTGAATTTTCACAAAATTGATTAAATTTGGTGAGTTCTGTATGTTGATACAGAGTTCTTTAAATTTTATTGTCAGAGAGCAGCATGCTTTCCGACTGAGTACTTTCATGCAGACCTTAATCTTGATACTTCCGTAAATTGATGCTACTCAGGTCATATCAATATTAAGGATTCATCCCGGGAAAATAGCACAGGAAAGTATTCAATGAGCCTTGCATTAATGAATAATACAGGCGGGATGTTGAAATTTACAGAATATTTGGGATTGTTGCTACATGCACCATTCTGGATAAAGTTCATGTAAATATATTGAATTGCTCAATATATGCGTAAGTAAAAAGGCTGGGCACTCATTACTTCAAATGGCACCGTCTCTTTGCAGAATGCGTACATTAAATACAGGGTTTTACAATCTTTAGCCCTAAACTAAAAACCACCATCAACATTAAGTCCCCTGCTTAGCACGTAATAGTGACATTGTTGCGGGGTAAGCACTAGATGGTGATAGATGAAAATAAAATTCATGAGAAGAGTAAACAAACGTTTCCAGTAGAGAGAGGTCGGCTTGGCCTTTGAGCAGAACACGTTTAATGAAACGTCGATGCAAGTAGCAATCACCCTTCTAGTACGTTGATGCTAAGAACACTAAAATGATGTATTTAAGTAGTGGAGCCTCAACTGATGAGTGTTAAGGCAGTTGAGCCTTGAATATAAAGATGAGTGTTGAGGTGGTGGAGCCAGCACTATGATGTGTTGATGCAGTGACGCCTGACAACACGAGTGAGTGATGATGATATTACGCGTCTCAACACTAAGATGTGTTGAGGCAGTGATGTCTGACAACACAGTAGTGAGTGTTGAGGAATTGTTTCGTATCAACACTAAGGTAAGGATATGTTGAGGCAGTATGCCTGAAAACACAGTAGTGAGTGTTGAGGAATTTGTACGTCCCAACACTAAGAGGAAAACGTGTTGAGGCAGTATGCCTGACAACACAATAGTGAGTGTTGGGGAATTTGCACGTCTCAACACTAAGAGGAAGGATGTGTTGAGGAAGTATGTCTGGCAACACAGTAGTGAGTGTTGAGGGATTTGCATGCCTCAACACTAAGAGGAAATCGTGTTGAGGCAGTATGCCTGACAACACAATAGTGAGTGTTGAGGAATTTGTACGTCCCAACACTAAGAAGAAAACGTGTTGAGGCAGTATGCCTGACAACACAACACTTAGTGTTGAGGAATTTGCACGTCTCAACACTAAGAAAAAATCGTGTTGAGGAAGTAAGCCTGACAACTCAATAGTAAGTGTTGAGGAATTTGCACGTCTCAACACTAAGAGGAAGGATGTGTTGAGGCAGTATGCCTGGAAACACAGTAATGAGTGTTGAGGAA
This sequence comes from Papaver atlanticum, assembly GCA_023531105.1. Lineage (NCBI taxonomy): Eukaryota > Viridiplantae > Streptophyta > Magnoliopsida > Ranunculales > Papaveraceae > Papaver > Papaver atlanticum. The sequence continues at coordinate 915,986 of JAJJMB010010045.1, read as the reverse complement.
TTTGCACGTCTCAACACTAAGAGGAGGATGTGTTGAGGCAGTGTGCCTGGC
>JAJJMB010010045.1:827070-915925 GCA_023531105.1 Papaver atlanticum | reverse complement strand
CACGTCTCAACACTAAGAGGAGGATGTGTTGAGGCAGTGTGCCTGGCAACACAGTAGTGGGTTTTAAGGAATTTGCACGTCTAACCACTAAGAGGAAAACGTGTTGAGGCAGTATGCCTTACAACGCAATAGCGAGTGTTGAGGAATTTGCACATCTCAACACTCAGAGGAAGGATGTGTTGAGGCAGTATGCATGGAAACACAGTAGTGAGTGTTGAGGAATTTGCACTTCTCAACACTAAGAGGAGGATGTGTTTAGGCAGTATGCCTTACAACACAGTAGTGAGTGTTGAGGAATTTGTACGTTCCAACACTAAGAGGAAAACGTGTTGAGGCAGTATGCCTGACAACACAATAGTGAGTGTTGAGGAATTTGCACGTCTCAACGCTAAGAGGGAGGATGTGTTGAGGCAGTGTGCCTGACAACACAGTAGTGGGTGTTGAGGAATTTGCATGTCTCAACACTAAGAGGAAAACGTGTTGAGGCAGTATGCCTGACAACACAATAGCGAGTGTTGAGGAATTTGCAAGTCTCAACACTAAGAGGAAGGATGTGTTGAGGCAGTATCCTGGCAACACAGTAGTGGGTGTTGAGGAATTTGCACGTCTCAACACTAAGAAGAAATCGTGTTGAGGCAGTATGCCTGACAACACAATAGTGAGTGTTGAGGAATTAGCGCGTCTCAACACTAGGATATTTAAAATTTATTTGATATGCCTAATAGATATAAAACATTTAGTTTAAGGATAGTTACTTAGCTCTGTCTTCGCTAGGCATTTCCTTCGCGCATGATTGGGATTTTGGTATATTAGGCTCTCCCGTGAGTAAGCATCATCAGGCGTTAGTTATGACATCAGGATGACGACGGATTGATAGACGGACAAAAATCCCCAGGTCTTGATGGGAATAAAAATAGCCGGTTGTAAAGAGATTTGTTCAACAAGACTTACTCGTTGAACCTGCGAAGCTACACTCTCTCCAGGCAATTGCGTCACATTTGCGAGCTGCCCATACGGCAACAAATAATCTTCAGGATTGGACGGCTTGTTGGAGACCCTCTCAGGTATAGACTTTGGCAGGGAACATACTCCTAGTTTCGCTTTGTTGCTATGTATCCATGAGCGCCCCAGGACCATATCATGATTCGGGTATTCCTTGACAATATGAAACTTGGCGTGTGTTAGGGCGTCTCCTATCTTGATTTCGAGATTAATGTACCCATAGGCATCTATCGACATTCCTTTTGAGTTTTCGATCATAGTCGGGCAGTGAGCAGCTTTTAGCTCTCAGAGTCTTGACGGTGACAATGCTGAAGTCAGAGGCTGCATCAATCAGTGTTCTTTCAAACTCGACACCTTTCAGGTGAGTAGTAGTTAGGAGTCCCCGGTTACGTTTACCAGCCGTACCTTCCAAGAGAGACTGGGATTTCGGGGTAGCTTCTCCAATTGAAAACTAATCGCCTGCCAGACACAACACGGTTGAGGTTTGAAAATATATCTCGGCGCTGCGCCTTGGAAAAATAGAGAATCTCATACACATGCTTCATCATAGATTGCACGGTTTTGTGAACAGAGTCCCCAGAAAGCATTAATGCACAACTCCACCAATTGATGTTCAGTCACATTTGGATCATGACAATCTAACGCCTGAATTCTGAATTCCTTGACATAATCATTCGGATGTTCGTTGTTTCGCTCCTTCTGAGTTGTGGCCATGTCCGTTTTAGTTTTGGGAAGAATTTCCTGTCTCTCCATTAAATTGATAATGGAAATGGGAGGTTGGTTTCCTCTGGCTCCTCCAATCTCTCGTCCTGACGAAGAAGTGGTAGCAGCCCTGGTGATGATTGGAGACGTCATGCTCGAATAAATATTAGGAGTAGCGGCGGCTCTGGCTCTGGTAATAGGAGGCGTCACGCCAGAGGGGATGCTTCTGGTGCTGCTGGTGTTGGTGCTAGAGCATGTAACGCCATAGGATGTGTTGACTGCGCTTGCGGATGGTACATTGGTGTTGGTCATTCCCTTTTGATATCGTTCGATACGTCCACATACTCTGTCTGCATCGTCGTTGGCGGAGGCGCAGACCTCAAACAAGGATTTAACATTTTTGTGTCATCTCTGAAATTGGTGGTGTTCTCTGAGCGAATGTTTACTGGCTCTTACTACAGCCGGTTTGATACTCTTTAAGAGACAAAACGTATAATTTTGCAGCTTGACAATATTAGCTTGATTTGCGACAACAAATTCTAATATTTTTGCCATACCTTCCACGGTGATTGGATTTCGAGCATTGGCGGCTTTGGAAGTGTTTGGGATGGCCGGGATAACTCATGAAGCGGAAAGTTGGGATTGGTGATTGAAGTGAATTCTGGTTAATGATTGAATTTAGACCTAAGATCCACCATCTTGAGTTTGGGAAGATTGGAATGAAAATTGAGAAATTGGCTTCGCAACCGAGAGATTAATCTCCCACTGTGGTCGCCAGTTGTTTTGGGGGAAAAACTGATTCTTCTGATTTTGGTAAATTTGGGTGTGTTGATGAGAAACGAATTAAAACCCTAAAGAAATGCACTGCACGGGAGTACTTTAGATTCGAGAGATCTATCTGTACAATCCTGGCCTAAACCAAGAAATGGCCATTCCAGTTTTGCTTCGGTCACAAAGTGAAGGAGAAGGGTTGATCTTAGGGAGGGAAGCGAAGAAGGTGTAGAGATCAAAAATATTTAATTTTGAAGGTGTGGCTGTTTTATGACTTGTATCAGAATATGGAACTGGCTTGCAGAATGTAATCTATCAGTTCTTGGTGTTTTCTGGATACTTGTGTTGATAACAAAAACTGTGTCCTTGGTTGAAATAGGTTGAAAACCTATTTATATCAGTCATAGTTGCATGCACCCTGATCTCATAGGAACTGGGAATAGTTGAGTGATGGAGGAGTGGGATCGTGCAGGATGGTGAAAACCACGTCTCCACTATGAGGGGAAGACTGGGTGGTTTTTTCCCACTACTTATCTATCATCACTAACTGCCCGCCTTTCCTGACACTTTCTTGTAATAGGCGTGTTGCAGGCCGCACACTGTAGACCGCCAGACCAATACCCTGATGAACATCCCCCAGTTTGTGACATGTTTGATGTCTCGAGTATTTTCGTGGAAAATATGCAGCAGGATGCTGAATGGGTCTTTTTTGAAAGACCTAGTTATTCTGACCAATCACGCGGAAGCTAGGTGGCGGGTGGTCAAGTGTGAGTAGCTACCAGGAGCTATCTATGTACATTAAAGATGTGGTGATCGGTCCCTATAGGAGAATGGTGGCTGGTAGCCATTTTGACATCCTATTGGTTGGCCCAAATTAAATCTAAACCGGTTAAGTTGGCTAGCCAAGTTGGATGGATGAGATGATTTGCAGAAGTTTGTGCTAATTCATTAAATTTGGTAATCAGAAAATTCATATGTGAGACCCTCACTAAAACTACTGTAGTATTCTCATACAAACTCAGATTTTGACGATCCGCCCCTCTATTATTATCATAAAAGAATTTGCTATATTCCCACGAGGGAATATTTATGTTTTGAGCTCGTTTAGGAGGTGAAAACAGCCCGACATTAAAAACTCAGGAAGAATTCAGGAGGAATTCTGTCAGTTTTCAGCCATAACCTAGCTCGTTAATCCGATTGATGATATTTTTTAGTATGTTATGCTAGACATCCATACGAAACTTTTGGCATGTAGCTCATACTAAAATTGTTTACCAAATGCTCCCAGTTGTTCGTCCAATCTTTGGGTGATCGTTTAGAAGCCATATGGGTAGGCCGCGGTGTGGCCGATTGTTCCTTATGGAAGAGGGGTGGCCATTGATCATGGCCATAACTCTTTATGGAAAAGGGGGTGGCCGTTGATCATGGCCACAGCTCGTTGGAATAGCATGGCTTTCCAATTAGCATGCCGGTGCGATTTGGCGGGTTGATTAGCTAATTGGCATGGCGGCCATGTTGACTCGACGGCCACTAGGTGTTAGAGCAGTTTGGATTTCTTTAATGATTGTGGCGGGTTTAAAGCGACCTGATTGGTCGACAGGAAAGGGGCCCGGCAAGCAGCATGGGCCCGACCACACTCCAAGTGCGTGCGGCGCATTTAGAGCGACCTGATTGGTCGATGGGAAAGAGGGCCGGCAAGAGTAGCATGGGGGCGTGGCCATCTGCAGGTGGCGCCCGCTAGGGTGAACTGGACGGCCATGTGGCGTGGCCACGCCTACTCTTATTGCTACTCTTATTTTCCGCGGATCCTCTTTTATTTCTTTTTTTTTCTGATTTTTGATAGGACTTTGCTCCTACTTGTCCATGGCGGATCAATTGCCTATCTTTCCTAGGTTTAGTTTCGACCAGCAGGGTCCGAGATATTGCGCAGGCGCAAAAAACCTAATTTTTGCAAATTAATTAGGTTAATATTTGAATCTTGAGAATTATCACAAAATTGATTAAATTCGGTGAGTTCTGTATGTTGACACAGAGTTCTTTAAATTTTATTGTCAGAGAGCAGCATGCTTTCCGACTGAGTACTTTCATGCAGACCTTAATCTTGATACTTCCGGAAATTAATGCTACTCAGTTGCGAGTGAACACTTATTGTCATGTCATATCAATATTAAGGGTTCAGCCGGGGAACATAGCACAGGAAAGTATTCAATGAGCCCTGCATTAATGAATAATACATGCGGGATGTTGAAATTTACAGAATATTTGGGATTGTTGCTACATGCACCATTCTGGATAAAGTTCATGTAAATATATTGAATTGCTCAATATATGCGTAAGTAAAAAGGCTGGGCACTCATTACTTCAAATGGCTCCGTCTCTTTGTAGAATGACGGTACATTAAATACAGGGTTTTACAATCTTTAGCCCTGAACTAAAAACCACCATCAACACCAAACTTCTTTGATTTAGTCATGTAGACTTTAGTCATCTTCTTCACATACGGTCTGTCCTTTGCCCTGTGACTTTCATCCTTTTCACCTCTCTCGCAAATAATTTGTAAACGATCACTATTTGAATGACGACCTGTAACTCATGCACATTTGATCTTTATGTCCTTGTCCACAATCCGTTGCTTCGCATCATCCCTATTTTGCCATACCAAATCAGTATAATAGTCGGCAGAGGTATTAGGTCCCATCTGAGATACGGGTTCTGGTTGATCTTCCATGAGTGCTTCAATAATCTATAAAGTATATCAACAAGTCAAGGAACCATAATCCATATATGAGTAAAAGTCGGGCTTACCGATTGTTAACAATCGGTCTTTAGGAGTTAGTTTATGAACCGATTGTGAAATCGATGAATTTTTTCCAAAAATTCCCCAAATAACAATCGGTTCATGTTGCGTGACATGTACTTCAATTCTTGTATGAGTTGAAAATGCATTTTCCTGCAAACTTTTGTCTCCACATATAAACTTACATAGCCCGATTGTACACTTAATGTTTTCTTGAAAATATCCAAGTGCAGGAATTGACCTATGTACATCACCAACAAAAAACCGATTTGTTCACCTACCAATCCTGCCAAAAATTGTAGGACAATCGGTATGTATAGTGATTAACAAAAACCTCTGGGTTTCAATTGACAGAAGAAAAAAATTGAAAAAAATTGAAAATTTTATCATGTTTATGGGATTATAAGTTGCTTTACGAACTGTTAGAAAGCATATCTGACCAGTAGAATCGTTATGACCTTCATCTTCCCGTTGATATTGTTCTTGTTCTTCAAGTATGCTTTGGTTGACATGGTCTTGTTCATCCAACAAAAATCCAAATTAGTAGGATCAAAATCATGATAATCTGATGCATCCACTTTTTCATCACTACTTGAGTCTTCATCGTCGTTATAAAACTTTATTTTTTATAACAAAATCACAAACCCTAGTTATTTTTTTTCCTCTACTTTTTCTTCTTTTCCATACCTAAAAGAAGAAATGGATCTCCACTCTAATTCTAAAACTATAATCAAATTCAAACACTAATTAATTCAACTACTAACTTAATTAATCATAACTAAGGCTAAGTCCTATGGGCTAGATTGGCTAAACAGTGTTGCAGTTCAAAAAAAATAGTGTTGTCTATTTGTTAACACTAGTTTTCCCTCCTAGCATTTGGTCGCATTTGAACTAGCGGCGAGATAGTTGCGCTGAATGGTTTGGCGCCACAAAAATCACCTTTTTGCGAAATGGTTCAGCGCATCTAGATTTATTTTTTGATCTGACGGCTGAGATCGGTTGCGCTGAACCATTCAAAGCTGGGTGTTGTTTGATTCTGCGACTAGCATGCTAGATTAGCACTGCCATAGGACTTAGAAGGTTGTCCAGCTGACGTGGACTGCTAATCTAGCTGCTAAATTATCACACCATAGGACTGAGCCTAATGAACAAGGGCATGTTAGCCATTAACATAAAAAATTAGCTAAGCCGTTTTTAGAATTACTTTAAAATATCTTATTGTCTTAATCATAGGCCTCAAATAAATTCTATAACCCCAACCCGGCCAGCCACTAAAGCAAACGTCTGTTTGAATATCAAATCCAATTTCAACATTTACCTATAAAACTTATACTAAAAATAGACTTCCTTATCTCTTCGCTCCAGCTTGCATCTGAACCTAAGATTTTCAGACTCCTCTCTCAAAGATGATAAACTTGTCGAATGAAGGTTAATCGACTCTCCGGTCTCCACCCTAGTTGACACTTGTGGGGTGGAAAAAGTAAATTTTATTGGGGTTAAGAAGTAGTTTTGTTTAAAAACTCTCAAAAAAAAAATCTCTCCAGTTGTAGTTGGATAATCAAAATTTAATATGACGTGGAAGTTTAAGTTTGGAGGAAAGTATGGGTTTTTAGAGATTTTCATCCATACCCACATCATTAATTTTTTATTATTTTAATTAATTTTTTAGATTTTGTTTATTTGTATTTACATTCCATTTTATTAAATATATTTTTTTTAGGTCTCCATATATATGATAAATACTCATACTCCATTGGAGATGCTTTAACATATGAAAGAGGGAATTTTAGAGTCATCTGTGAAAAAGAAACTCTGAAGAAAAAAAATGCAATTTTTCATTGCAATTTGATTGAATTTCGTATTTTGTAATTTCTATTACTTGTTTCCCCTTGCCCAGTTTCAGATTTAAGGTATTCTTCATCTCCATCTCCACAACTCTTCCTCACAAGTCACAATCTCTAGAAAAGGCAGCTCTTTTATTTACAGATTTCTCCATCTCTTCCTCTTAAATCATAGTAAAAGTCACCTTTTTTTATCAGAAACCTCTAAAATCATAGTAAAAGTCAGCTTTTTTTTATCAGAAATCTTCAACAATTACTCAAAAAGGAACAAATATGTCTAGTTTGTAGCACTCCCTTCTATTTAGAACACTGTTTTATGGGTGAAGAAAGTGCATCGATAGCAGCAGCTGCAACATCAATTGAGAGAAGAAGTGGACATAAAAGTCCACCCCTACCAAAAGCAGCACCATGGCTTGTAGTTCCATATGGAAAAGGTATGAAAAATCAAGCTTTCTATGGAAAAGTTGTGAACCTAATAACAGAACTCTTAGAAAATCAATACCAGAATTGAATGGCAAAAGGGGTTTTGTCAAAAACCTTCTCATAAAGGATGGTTAATTATTCTATGCCATGATAAAAGTTTTGATCACACACCACATTGGAATTATGGGGATTGTTTTCTTTGGAATCCGTCATCGTTTCAGACAATGCAGTTACCTAGTCTGTTAGTATTCCACATTGACAAGTTAGGAGGGTTTTATTCAGAAGAGTGTGGAATCATCTGTAAATGGATAGGAGACTATAACTATTCCTTGTGATACTGAATATGCATTTTGTCTCTACTTACTGCTTTGAACATTGAATTTGTATGTAGCTGTCCATTTAGAGTCCGGTGGATAGATACTATTAAGTTTTAGTAGTTTGAAGTACCACCTTGATTAACAGACTAAAAGTGCCTATTATTGTGAACTTGAGTGCAAGGGTTATACATTGCTATAATTTTTCGAATGGTTTGATCAGCTAGGAAACCCTCCGCACAATTAAGATCTCGTTGTGTTGTGTTATGATTGGTTATTCAGTTAAGTCGGTTTAATGAACCAGGAAGGGTCGACTTGTACCTCCTTGCTGCAGTACTTCCTTTCTACAGATTTCGCTCTGCTGGTTGTCTGGATATGGAAGATGTCTAACTCTGGAAAATTTTGAGCAGAAACAATACAGTTCCTTTAGGTAAGAATTAATTGGTAACTCAACAGAACATTCTTTCTTAGCAAAACCATTAATGTTCATCAATTTTATCTGCATTATAGGCAACATATCTTCATAAGGGTTTAGACGAGACACATCTGACTTGTGACATTACTTGTTTCAGGTAGTTTTGCTTGCTTATTCCAGTGGCTCAGCCTCCAGTGCAGTTCATTACCAATCTTTTGCCCGAAGTGTTTTTCCTTGCTTATTCGTACGCGCTGATAATTGCACTTTGGCACATCTTTCTTTTCGTTAAGCCTACTACTAGCTTCTTAAGTAGGTAATTCGACTTGAATTTCTACATGTATTCCACATGATTCATTCTCCTTTATATTCATGCGTCCATCTACGACTATAAATTAGATATGCGGAATGCATAAAACTTGTATCCTGTCTCTGATAATACAAGACATACACTAAACTGTTGCCATTGATTATACTGCCTCTTATTGCTGACCAATTATGCACGCTACCTACTGTGCAGAGGTGAGCCAAGGTGTGGATTTGGTTGCTTAATCTTGTTATATTATAATTAATCCTTCTCTGTTTAATTGTTAGTTTTTCGCAGACCTTTATACTTCTCTATACTTTTATTTTTTTCCCCTTCAACAAGAGCTGAGAAGCCTAAGATGATAAACTTGTCAGATGAAGTTTAATCTCATTAACTTTGACTCTCCCTCTAGTTTCCACCCTAGTTTGGTAACTTGTGGGGTGGAAGAAGTATATTTATTAGGGTTAAGAAATAGGGTTCCATACCAACTGTGAATCCTGAAAGATAGAATTTTAGAGTCATCTGTGAAGAAGGAAACTCTGAAAAAGGCAGTTTTCCTTTTCTAGTATTCATCAACAATTAGTTTTCCTTTTTTAGAATTCACCAACAATTACTTATAAATATACAAACTTAGATTGAATTTTTTATTTATTAGTTTGTATTACTTGTTTCCCTTCTCCCAGTTTCAAATTTGCAGTATTCACCATCTCATCCTCACAAACTCTAGAAAAGGCAGATTTTTTTTAGATTTTTTTTGGTGGTGGTGAAATTCTTAGGTATTTACAGACTTCTCCATCCCTTCCTTTTGATCCCACTAAAAGTCAGCTCCTTTCCTTTATTAGAATTTCTTCAACAATAACTCAAAAAGGAGCAAACAGTGATTGAAATATTTAGTTTGTAACACCTCCTTCTATTTAGAACACTATTTTATGGGTGAAGAAAGTGCATCAATAGCAGCATCAATTGAGAGAAGAAGTGGACTCAAAACTCCACCCCTACCAAAAGCTGCACCGTGGCTTGTAGTCCCATATGGAAAAGGTAAGAAAAACCAAGCTTTCTATAATATCTGTGAACCTAATAACAGAAATATTAGAAAATCAATACCAGAATTGAATGGAAAAAAGTTTTGGCAAAAACCTTCTCATAAAGGATGGTTAATTATTCTATGCCATGATAAAAGTTATGATTACACACCACAATGGAATTATGGGGATTTTTTTCTTTGGAATCCGTCATCGTTTGAGACAGTGCAGTTACCTAGTCTATTACATTGGATTGATAAACCCAAGCAATATGAATTGGTTGATTGTGTTTTGTCCTCACCTCCTACACTCACTAATAGTCGGACAAAGTGTTATGATTCAATGGTTTTCTTTGCAATATACAATTGGTCTGGTGAAACTTCTAGATATGTCTTCTTATATTGCAACCCTGAAGATCAACAATGGAGGTCGGAGGAAGTGTCTCAAGATAGTCCCAGGAGCCCCTTATCACTCCATTACCTTAGAGATAAGCTATATGCAATGGAGAATATGCATTCACGCTTAGAGATCGAAATACAAAATAAAGATGACAACAATGCTAACCTATGTATAAGGCGATTTGAGCCAGGGGAAAGTACTGATTTTCCATGTGGAGGATCTTCGTACACTTGTCTTTTTCAGATACATTTTATGGAATCATGTGATGAAATTTACCGCATTGATATGTGCCAGTCTCTAAGAAATCATAGGGAAATTTACTCGATTCTTGTTGCGAGATTGGATTTTTCTTTATTGGAGTGGAAAGAGGTGAAAAAGTTTGGTGATCTAGTTCTATTTCGTGGTCAAAATTCAACAGCTTGCTGTTCTGCTTCTGAGTTGGGCCTCACTAATGGTTGTCTGTACTACACGCTTCCTGGAGATCTAAGTTTGTACAAGTTTGAGCTTCCAAGTAACGGAGTAGCAGTAATTTTGCCTTGTCTAAAGCTGCCACAGCCATGGTTTTTGTCGGATTGGATCATCATACCTGACGGACATAGAAGAAAAAATACGTTATTGGGTAAAGATGAAGAAGAGACTGATTGCATACCGAAGGCAGTGGAAAGCAATATAAGTCCAATTGAAGTCAATGAGACTGAAATTGAGAATCAGGGGAGAAAACTGAATGGAGGAGAATTAGAAGAAGAAGCAATTCCTTGGGATATTCTTGATATGGACAGTGTGGAGTTGATTTCCAATCATCTTCATCGCTTGGATTACATTCACTTCCGTTTAGTCCGTAAAGCAAATCGAGCCATGATGCCAATTACAAGCTAGCATTCACTTCTACTGCGAGGATTGAAAAAACCACACATTTATCTCCGTGGCTGCTGTTTTGTAGAGATAATAACTACAATTTCATAATCCCGAAGCATGATAATGAGAATTACCTTATGAACCTACCGGATCTAGTAGATTGTACAATCCGTTTCCAGAAAGGAGGTTGGCTGCTATTAACGAAAGAGGATCACAAATTGTTCTTTTATAATCCTCTCACAAGAGAGAACATTCAACTTCCAAGCTTGCCAGACAATTATTGCTTTTCTGGCATCACATTCTCCTCTACACCAACTTCTCCAGATTGTATAGTATTCGGCATTGAACAAAGTTGGCCTGGCAGAATCTCTATCTACTTCATTAAACGTGGGGAACAGGTATGGAATATTTTTTTATTCGACAATGTTGATCTCGAAAGGTACCATCCATTACTCAGCACTCCAGTTATCAAGGACATGGCATTTTACTTTGTAGATTATAACGGAACTCTAGGAGTTTTCATTTTGGAGGACAATAGTTGGAAAGTTCTCGAGAAACCTCGTCGAAGATTTAGTTCCCAATATCAAAGTTTCTTGGTGGAGTGTAGACAAGATATTTTTTTAGTAAAATTAGAACATCTTCGAATGCCAGTTGGGATATTTCGATTGAATTTCTCCAAGATGGTATGGGATGAAGTTGAAAATCTTGGCAAGTATATGTTGTTTATCAGCTACACGTCATGTTTCTCAGCAGTTGCTCCAAATTGTCGCATGGAGAATAAAATATTTTTCCATAGACTGTGTTTGAATGGCGAAGGAATTTTATTTTATTCTCTTGAAACAGGTAGTTATCGTTCTTTTGGGAGTGAGCATTCTGCTAAGAATATCTGTGAGACAGAGGGGTGGCTCAGAAACTGCACATGGATTGAACCCAATTGGACAAAGTCTAAATCTCAAGAGCTTGACTGGACAACCCTCCTTTCTAAGCAAGAGTAATTGCAGATGTCGTAGTGCAATAGTAAAGTCTCTGAGTGATAATATCAACAACCTTAGTTCGAAATTCGTCAGCAATAGGTTGGGGAGTTTGCCTGATTATAACCATCAGGGGTTAGCCTAGTAGGCCAGGAGTCTGACTCCCAAGTAGGAGGTCAGCGGATCGAGCCTCCGCTCAAGAGTTTGGAGATCTCATGAAATACTCCTCTTATGTAAAATCTAATTTAAGTTCTTAATGTCTGTATCTTCTTTCTAATTAAAAAAAAATTGCTTGATTACCTGGGATAGTAAACTTCTTTTTTAAAAGAGGTTTAAACTTTAACTACGTCTTTGTTCATGCTACGCATCGGGCATGCGGTATATTTTTTATATTTTTTTAATTTTTGTGTTAGAATGAACTTATCAAAAGTCAAGTTCTTACTATATAATCTCTGTGTTATAATGAACTTATCAAAAGTCAGGTTCTTATTATATAGTCTTGTGAATTGTTCTGATGCAAAATTAAGTTAAACTATCTTATTAGGCATATTCCTATGCACATATCAAACACCAAAATTGGCCACTTTTGCACCCAATATGTATGGGTATGTCAAAGTGCCAAACGTATGTGCCAATGTGTCAATTATACTACTTAGACATACACGATGGAGTTTCCAGCGAGCGATAGACTGTCCATCGCTATATGGTCATAATATCGCTCGTTGGTCATTATGGTGCTAGTCATGTGGTCGCTCGCTGATTAGATCATCGCTCAGTTGTTTTTCATCCAACGGTCAGGAATTTCCTTCCTATAAATACTCATCTTCGAATTCATTTTAACTTACACCAATTCTAAATCTCTCTAGAATTTCTCAATCTCACACATCTTCCATACTTTTCATCGTTCTTCTAGTTCTTCAAAGAACACGGCTTAGTTCATAGGAAACCAACATGCTGCCGAAAATCAAAGAGTCGCTAATCGAGCCAATGTGTAAAGTCGAATAAGAAGGCGACTACCAAAATTTACTACTGTGGAAGATGAATGTGCCTATAGAATTATGTTTTTTTTTAACTGAGACTCTCTTCATTGCAGATGCATTCTAAGCCCAAACATATTGGAAAAGGATATCTGGGAAATTTCAAGAACAAATAATGAACCTCAACAATCGAGACATGAGCGTGTTGAGTCACCGCTTCAATGTGATCCATAAGGAAATTATTAAATATGTTTGCTTTACTAATGCAAGAGGGTCGAAATATGAGCGATGGTGAAACCGCATCGACCTTGATTAATAACTTAAGAAAATAGAGAACTAGATTTTTTCAGTTAGTAATTACAAATCTAAACTTAAAAACCTTATTGTTTTTCTGCAAGCAATCTTTTGATCGAAGCAAGTACAATCATTCAAGAACAAATATAAGTTCGATTGAGGTCAAAAATCAAATCAAATTCAAATTTTCATAGATAAGTTCTAAAAACAAATTGATGACATTTTTTATTCAATACGAGAATAATAATCAAATTGCTACAGATTTGAGCTCCGATTAAGAGTCAGTAAAGAGATTCTCATTGAAATCAATTGTTTTAGGTTTTTATGAACCAGTTTTTTTTCCTAGATTCCTGAATCGATAACTTAAACAAATAGAGACGAATTGAAATAAAAGGAGAGGATAAACTTATCTCTCCAATAGCTTTCAATGATTTAATCTTGAGATCAACAATTGATTCTCATCAGTTTTTTCCTACAACTTCAAGTGAATCTTCCAAATGACGTTTGCATGTTGAATCAAGTGCTAATTGATACTCTGATTTAGTTTTGAAAACCTAGATTCAGCTTCTTCATTTCGATCTTTTTAAGTGATGAATCTTCAGATCGATTAGTGGAGAAGAGAAGAGAGATTGCTTCTTACGGGTGAAACAAAAAATGAATTTGGGGATGAAAGGAAAAATGAAAAGGGTTCACTTATGCCCAACCGGGGTCCATGTACCTGTACCAATTTGATAGCAAACGCCTATAAAAAATGAAATGGCATGGTTTTGCTGTCAAATTCCTATGAGCCCCCTGTCAAAAATTGTCCATTCTGGCGTAGTGTATACAACATTTTAGTGGATGCATAACCAAAATAATAAATTCATGAACAAAAATATGGTTGCATAACATGTTATGTATCTTTTGTGGTGTATGCAAATTGTGTTATGCATCTTTTTTGGAGGCAGCATAACGAATATGCAGTCAGTTTTCGAAATTTTTGCCCGAAATGATGATCACCTCCGATATTTTCGTAAAAAACAAAAATTTGATATTGTTGTTTGTACTCGTTGTGTAGATCTCTTTAAAAGCTTTCCAACGAGATAAAACTTGTAAAATTCTAAGACGCGAATTTTTAGATATGTTATATTTAAATTTCCTTGCCAATAATACGATTTGAAAAAATAGGATGCATAACGAGTTATGTAGCGATTTTTAATAACTTCAAATAATTTTCGGTGTCACAGAAGCTGAAAAATATTTTGGATATGACAACATGAATAATAGTATATTTTTTTGAGTCTTAGTCTAATTTCCCCGTAATGTTAGCTTACTTATATGATTAACCCACTAACCCCGGTTGAACCACTGGTGAACCCAGTATAATTTTACTGGTCGACACCAGGTCTGGGTTTTAAAACACTGCTCAGTAGTCAAAACAATTCCCGATCATTCCATTTTCCCATCTCTCTTCTTATCCCTTTTACGTTGGGGGTTGGTTGTTGCTGTGGACAATCTAACGAACTAAAAAGAAGGCAACATTTTTTTGAGGAAAAAAAATACAGAACTATCAAAAATAACCTCATCGAATGAAACCCCCCCTCAAAACAGTGCTGGTTCCGTTAGGGTTTTTATCTTTATCCCCTTGGGCGGCAAATTCGTAAGTATTTCAATCTCCCAATCTCCTTGTTATCATTTTCTAATCAAATCAACATTCCTTCAACTGGTTTATCAACCGATGCTGTTTTTATTTTTGTTTCCATACCAATCTCGATGACTAAATATGCTTCAAGTCAATTTGAAAAAACCCAATATTCATTTTAGATAGATTAGGGTTTTTGATTGTTTTTAATTGCTGTTATTGATGATAATATTCTTATTTGGATACAGCAGGTAGAAAACAGAAGGTTGAGGTTACTGCATTTTGGGGGTTCTGTTGAATTTTCTTATATTAGGGTTCCATCTTGTCTGGGTTTGTTTTGTATTTGGTTTTGGTAAGGGGATAATGTGCATACTTTGTGTTATTCAGAAGTGTTCACTGAGGGTAGCAACGATGCTTCCATGGTTTATAATTCCATTGATTGGATTATGGGCATTATCTCAGCTGTTGCCACCTGGTTTTAGATTCGAGATTACATCACCTCGTCTAGCTTGTTTAATGGTGTTATTAGTTACTCTTTTCTGGTATGAGATTTTGATGCCAAAGCTATCAGCATGGAGGACGCGTAGGAGTGCTTGGCTTAGAGAGAGAAAGAGGGTTGAAGCTATTGAGTTGCAGAAGCTGAGGAAGATGGCAGTTCGACGCTGCAGGAACTGTTTGACGCCCTACCGAGAGCAGAATCCAGCTGGGGGAAAGTTTATGTGCTCATATTGTGGTCATATTTCTAGAAGACCGGTTCTTGATATTCCTGGGTCTGCTGACTTAGATGTTAAGAAGTCTGGGTTTGTTGGAAAGGTCTGGTCAGAGTATGGTTGGATTTGTAGGAATTATTGGTTAGAAAATGGTAATTGGGTTCCTGGGTCTTTTGTGGCGAATAGTAGCTGGATAAAGAATGGGGGCAGACTATATAATGGTGATGATCTCTGTTTGAAAGAGAGATCAAATTCAATTGTAGTAGTTTTTTTGTGCAAGATTTTGTTCCCCATCTTTTTGAGTATAAGATGGTTGTGGAGAAAGATTTTTAGGGTATCTTCGAGTGAAGATGATTCATCAGATGCAGAGCATTCGGGGATGTCGAAAAAGGGTGAAAATGGGGTTAATATGAATGAGAGTAAAGCCGAGAAAGCTCGTAGGAAGGCTGAAGAGAAGAGACAGGCTAGGTTAGAGAGAGAGCTTCTAGAGGAGGAAGAGAGGAAACAGCGGGAAGAGGTTGCAAAACTAGTGGAAGAAAGACGGAAACTGAGGGACGAAAAGATTGAGGCAGAAAAACAGCAATTTAGAGGTTCCGCAAATGACAAGGAAAAAGATAGTAAGAGAGAAGCAGAAAGGAAGCGTCACGAAAGAAGGAAGGATAAAGATAAAGGGTCTAATAAAAGTAACTCTGACTGTGAGGAGATTGACCGCAGAGCTTCCAAGGAAATGGATAGGAAACGTGATCTGGACAAGAAGAGTGAATTTGAGAGACAGGACCAACAGAAAGCCTCGACGACTCAGACAGCTGAATCAAGACACAGTGTAAAAGTATCAACTGCAAATAATATTAACAAGGGGACTGGTACTAGATATCTGGAGCGTGTAAAGGGATCTTTAATTTCTTCATCTAGAGCTTTTAATGGAACTAGTATCTTTGGAAAAGGCTCTCATAAGAATCAAACATCTGCAACAGCTGTTTCAAAAGCAAACAAGTCTACTGGCTCTATAGATCATGCCCACGGTTCTGGGAACCAGAGGCATATGCATAGTAGTGTACATGCACCTGTAGTAGTTACTTCAAATGAAGATATTAAGGCCACTGAAGCAAGTTCTCAACGACCGGTAAGTTGTTGTTACTATCTTATATCTTTTATTATTATAGTTTGAGTGAAATTCTCTTGCAGTGGTATGATCAAAGTCATTGAGCAAATTCTGGATTAATCACCCGAAAGTAGTTGAGCAGCTTACTAATCTGGGCAATTCAACGACTGGCCACTCCTTAGATTACAGAACCAATGACTGAAAACATCTTGATTTATGCCTAGCCTCTAATTATTAAGGTTGATTCTTTTGATAGACTATTTACCAAGAACTGCTCTTTCAGGGATAATGAGCTATCTTATGGTTGCTGTGTCCCCTCATAATTTCAGACATGTTTCTCACATCTCTTTTGCATATTTTGACTGGTCATTTTTCAGGCACCGCAAACTGGTACGCAGATGCAGTCACAGACCATAAAAAAGTCATGGCAGCAATTATTCACACGTGCTCCAGGCATGTCTAGTGTTAGTCCTCAAGCAGAAGTTCAAGGGAAAAAATTTCCTAGTCAGGCACCGCAAAGACATCCTTTAGAGAATCAGCCTGGTCTGAGCCTACCGTTACCTTCACCGATGTCTTCATTTCAAAATGGTTTTAGAAGTAGTAATTCATATTCTTCTTCAGCAGCTAAACCAACATTTCCTCTTGTCAGAGAATCACCTTACAGACTGGCACAAGAGGAGCCGGAAATTTTTGAAGACCCTTGTTATGTTCCTGATCCAGTGGCCTTACTTGGTCCAGTTTCAGAATCACTTGATAATTTTTCATATGACTTTGGAACAGGGTTCATGAGAAATAGTCTGCCTCAAAAATCTCTGCCTTTACAGCATGCATCTGCATCCATGGAAGTTCATAAGCCCTCTCCAATTGAGTCCCCTATGTCACGACTACGAGTCATAGAAGAGGGGCATATGAACACTAACCCATCCCCCTGCAGTCCAAAAACCCCGGAGCAAAATTCTTCACCTCGTAGTGAATCAAACGGAGGAACATGGCAGATGTGGGGCACATCACCACTTGGTCAGGAGGGTCTTGGTTTTGTAGGTGGGCAGACCAGTTGGCTTCTTCCCATAGGGCAGAATTCGAAGGAGATGACATCAAAGTTTGCGGTGGACAACCAAGTCCCTCTTGGGAATCAGTCTCAGCGAAGTGTTCAACCTGGTAATTTCTTAAATTGTGGGACATTTAGTCCTCCTTGCTCTAGTTTGTACGAGAATGATCCGTGGTTACCGAACCCTGTCTCCCCACCACTATTGGGTGCTAGAGAACACTATTCGGCTCCAGTTTCTCCTCGGCTAAATCTTTCTCAGAGTGAGGTGACTTATGGGAGTCCAAGTAGATCAGCCACCAGACTGCCATTCAAACCATCTCCTGTCATTCGCTGGCCCAAGTGAGTACTGATTATTTGTTTCTTTAATTTCCAGTAGTATCTGTCAGTCAGTAAATGTATGGTGTTTTATTTGGGAATATGAGGAAGGTTCTTGTGTTCTGGATTATATCATTTGATACGGAATTTTTCTGATGAGAATATCTCTTGTTACTGGACATTCAGACTCAATGATGTCTGTTGTTTATGCATATCAACTCAACCACAAAAATCTAGAAAACTTGTTGATTTACTTGGGTTCATTGTGCCGATGGTTTGTACTGCGCAAATACCAAAATTATACTGCCATCTAGGATAGTCTGGTCCTGAGGAGAAAAAGAAAAAGAAAAAGAAAGCATGAGTGAAGTATAATGAGATATAGCTATCGGCCACCATATTTTCCATAAGTTTTATTCTGTAGATTGGAGATTATTATCATAATCTCCTGTAATAGGATACTGAAGAATGAATTGCCATGCTTGAACCTTGCAGCCTGGTTCAGGACAGATTGATTCGTTCTTAAGGTTTTCCGTTCTTTCATTCGGCACCTCGAATTGTCTGTACCAGAAAATCTTGGTTCTTTTACTTTAGGATGTGTATGAGTATCCTGATCCTTGCTAAAATGAAATTAGGGGAGATAAGATAATGAAATGACACATTATAGAAGACAATCATTGTGACCCTAACTAGATTTGACTAACAATTCAGATATGAAACAGCATAAAAATTTACTGCTTCACAAATATATATATATATATATAATCTAATTCAGTGTTGTGTTGCAGCTCTATTGGTTTGTGTTGTTTGTAGGGTTTAATTGTGTATTTTTATTTCTGTGTTGGCATCCCTTTTATAGAAAACTTGAAGTTAATTGAAGACTGTAATTTACTAATTTCTGATTTGTCTTCTTTGGTGGGTCCATGGTTAGGGAGCAGTCTAGAACTTGTTGAAATTTTATGCATTTCAAGTTCTGAATATGTTTTTCTTCTAGGACTCACTTTCATGAGGAGAAATCACTTCCATACTTGTATTTGTAGTTGGCTGATAAGTATTGCGGATACACAGACTCGAGTAAGAATTGAATAGGAGTGCTATATGGGTTGGAAAAAATCCTTCGTTCTCAGACACATGATAATGATTTAGCGTGCTTAAATATAAATTTGCGTAGTTGAGTGGGTACTCTTAAATAAGTGTCCAATTTCTTTTTGTTATTAAGGTTTTTTGCAGTTTGCAGTTTAAAATCTTACTTCGACACTTGATATTTGGAAGTAAAATTTGAGATGTCATATTGGGGAATGTTTAAAAGTCTTCTAGTGGTCATAATGGTATTTGCTATTCCATGATTATTCATAAACATGATCCTTCTAAATTCAAGCAGTGGACAAAGGAGCTATTGATACAATATAAATGATCAAGCGAACGTTGTAGCAGAAAAAACCAATAATTTTTTTTAATAGTTGAAGCCTTATACTTGTTATCTTCTTCTTCTTTCTTCTTTGGTACATCAAATAAGTTCCTCTAGAAGAAATTATATTGCTTACACCGTGCTTTTTTTTACTGATTTAATCTTGTAGGGAGGACTCTGTTGTGCATGGGTCAGAGGAAGGCGTTGCAGTCCCGACCCCAGGAAGGCCTCATATTGGGGGTCTATATTCAACCTCAGATACACAGTCGGTCTGGTCATTTGACTGAATAAGCACAAAAGAAAGGAAGAGAAGAGTAGTGGATATTTTTAAACTCCACATGCTCCCCATCAAAGTGAGCAACCTTAGTCGAGAACATTTGAAAATTTTCATCGACTGTGTTCACTTTAGCAAACATAGATATTAGATAGATAGGTCAATGGGCATCATAGAGAGATGGCTTTCGGGCGTTTGGGCATCCTTTACAGGTAACTGATTGTACCTGTCAGACACATTGATGGGTTGTTTTCCTGATAAATATTACTTTCTTCAGGCAATGTAAGATGCGCAGTACTATTACCATCTTTTGAAATCCAACTTCTTTTCATGTATTCAGTATATAAACACATCACACCTGTCTACTTTTTTTGTTGAAGTATACTAGTTTCAGTAAAATTTGAAGTTATATTTTCTCTTTAGTGAAAAGCTTGGGATGATGATGATTACAATATCACATCTCATTGGTGTTATAACTTCATACCTTTGGCTTTGGTACACACCAATTGAAAATGCATTCTAAAGTGTGCCTAGTTGGTGTTGGTGTGCCACCAGTCCAATGCAGGTTGAAAAGTACAGATGCAAACGAATACAATGATTTGTCAACAGTCGGACATACCTCATTTTACTATATTTTGCGAGAGTGCAATTGTACTTTCTTGGGCAAAACCAATCAAAATTCCATATCAGGTGGACAATCGGAAGCCAGGTGTGTCAGGCATTTAATTTACCAAACTAATTTTTGGCAATTTCGACTTCTAAAGAGTAAAAAATCAGTTTTTACAAGAAGCGCTTCTAAGAAGTCCTTCCGCACCAAACACAATGCAAAAACTCTTCTTATTCCAAAATTCATTTCTTCCTTTCTTGAAATATCGGCGTAGGGTTTAACAGAGGGTTAAGTTATGAGATGAGAAATTAGGGCAGAAATGTTGCTTATTCTGTGAATAGGATCGTTCCATTTACGTGCGAGCTTTTGCATCTCAGACTAGGGTTTATTGGTTTATTCTTCGTTTCGCGATTATCATTTCGTTTTGAAGATTTTAAAGGGGAAGAGTTACACAATGTCTGAAGAACCAAGATCAAAGCACAAAAAGCTCGATAGAAAAGTGAAATTTGCAGTTGGGAAATCAAAAGTATCTAACAGAGGATTTGAAGGGACTGGAAATCCTAAAAAGAGGAATGAAAACAGTAAATATGAGAGGAATTCTTCTTATTCTGATGCTGAAGTGAACGGAAATAGTGAAAACAAGTATTCTAGGTCAAATTCCAGAGATACAAACTTCGTGCGACTTACAACTGAAAAACCTGGGTTTAATTCAAAGAGAGTGTATGGTGATAGAGATAACAATGAGGAAGGAAATAGGAATAAATCATTTACGCCCAGAAAAGGCTGGAAAAACTTCAATGATGATGAAATGTATGATAGGAAGAAATTGTATGATAAGAAATCAAGTGAAAGAAAAGAATTGGGGCAGAATGGAAATACAAGGAGAGATGGAAATGGGGATTCAAGATTTGGTGGTAGAAGTTCTCCTGGTAGAGTTGAAGGTCGATTTAGAAATGAAGAGGGTTCAGATAATAAGAGAAATAGAGAGTTTAGATCTTCCAGAGGTGATATTGGAAGTGACAATTCGAGTTTTGATGGGAAACGTTCGAGCAATAGAGTTGAGAGTAGGTTCAGAAATGATGATGTGAATGACAATAGATTCAGGTCAAGAGAGAAGCCAGCATTTAAAAGGGTAGCTGTGAGAGGCGAATTTGGTGGTAGAAGTTCTCCTAGTAGAGTGGAAGGTCGATTTAGAAATGAGGAGGATTCAGATAGTAATAAAAGAGAGTTTAGATCTTCAAGAGGCGATGTTGGAAGTGAGAATTCGAGTTTTCGTGGGAAACGTTCGAGCGGTAGAGTTGAAAGCAGGCTTAGAAATGATGATGTGAATGATAATAAATTGTGGTCAAGAGAGAAGCCAACATTCAAACGGGTAGCTACCAGAGCTGAAGGTGGGAAAGACGGGTTTAAGAATAAAAAATCTGACTTGGCTGCGCAAGTGATTGAGAAGTATGGTAATAAGCAACAAGCTGAGGCTGCTGAGAGTCTTCAAAAGGCTGAAAAGAGATTTTTACGATACAAGAAAGATAAGGAGAACGCGGCTGAGGCGAGGGTTGTGAAGCCAAAGAAAAAAAAGATGGGCATCCATTCACTTGATATTTCAAATAAGCGTACTGATGATAGTGTTTCTGCTGATGGTTAGCACTCTTCTTCTTCTTCTTTTTTTTTTTTTTTTTGATCGATTTAGCTCTCTTCTTTATATTAGTAGTTTACATATGGTTCTTGACATTTTTTGTGCTTATAAAGCCTCATAGCTGTATCTCTAGAGAATACATTTGTGATTTTTATATTCGGGATTTGGTCATGCTTGGGTAGCTGATAGAGTCCATGAAAGCGGACCAGTTTTATATAGAATCTTTGAGCTTTGAAGATCATAAATTTATTAGCTCAGTTAGGTATTTGCTGTCTAGCTAGAATACGATTGTTCTGTGTAGATAGTTTGGACTTTGGACTTTCGATGAAGTACATACAATTCCTCTCTAAACACCTGCTTATCAGACTGGGTTTTATGTTCTAACATTTAAATATTACATATTGCCTGCTGACTCCCATCATACTTCCTTATCACCCTCCTTCGCATTCTTTCCAGGTGATATAGTGGAGAAGAAAGTTGATGTACAAAAAGACGTTGAATTATCACAAAATGCACAGTTTCGTGCAATACAACCCAGCCCCTCCATCCTTAAATTTGTGGAAGATAATGTAATCTAGCTTAGCAAGACCTTCAAACATCTCCAGCTTCCTTTATTATATACCTTTCATGATGATACTAACATTCTAATAATGTTCTCAAACCTGTTGACAGTTCTTGGGGCGTAGAAGGTTGGTTGAATTTCAGAGAGCAGGATACAACATTGAACTCCCTGCTCCTCTAGATAATGTGCCGTTTTCTACAAGTACCGAAAGAGAACGAATTGAAGAATCTGTAAGTGCAAGTTCCATTCGGGCTGAAAACTTCTTTTATTCCTTTATTATTATATTGATTAAGTAAGGTAAGAGTTATACATAGTGTTGGATTGCATTTGTGTTGAGTCTTTTAATCCTGCATCTCGGGATAATTTTGCATAACTCATTTGTCGACATGCTAGTGCATCCCAAAGATAATCACCAGCCTTTGAAATTTGAACAAACCGAAGATCCTTTTTTTTTTTTGGGTTCTGCCTCATATATAGATTTTACCATTTTTACATGGATTAGCCTGCGAATCTCAGAATACATGTGTAACTTACTGAATGTCATTTCAACTTGACTAGAGAACTTACTTATTAGCTGCTAACTCGTTCCATTTCTTCTCATCAAGTCAAAGTTTTTCCTTTTCTCTCAAAAATCTGTAGGTTTGTTTTCATCCTTGTTAGTTTCTAGGTGCTTCTCCACCGCCACTTGTGCACCCTGATATCAGAAGCTTGCCAACCTTTCAACATCTTGGTCCTTGTCATGGGAAATACCACACACAACTCTTCCTCACTTAAAGTTGCACAATCATGCGATATTTCATAGTAGATAGAGCTAGTTTATAGACATATCTTTGATTTGTTAACTTAATCCGATGACAATGTAACAAGTATTTTTCATGTCGTTGTTTTTCCCCTTTCTTGTTGTTACGGTCAGAATACTAACTATCTCACAGGCATTTAGGAATAAATTGGATTTCTTTGCTGCTGCAAAGGTGTCTTCTTCATTTCCACCTGTTGACCTTCCAGAGATTGCGTTTGCTGGTAAATTTCTGATTTCTTTAATGATATCTACCTGATTTCTTTATGATGTGACATTGGTTGTCTTTTTTTTTTCCTGGCCAACTTTGTCCAAATTTGTTGTCCTTGAGCTTTTGCTTATCATAACTGTTGGCAATTATAAAAAAACTGTCAGCAAAAAAACTCAAATTCCTCGTGTTTCCTTAGGAAAGGGGGAGAGCAGTACCCGCTTGGGAAGTCCTCGTGTTTCCTTTCTAGCCTACCCCAACTTGTTTGGGACTAAAGACTTATAAGAAGAAGATAAAAAAACTATTAGCAATCTAGGTGTCCAGAGAATTTTGCAACATTAGCTAATGCCTTTCCAAACAGAACTTTGAAGCAGCTTTTCATTGTTTTATTTCTGCTGTAAATAAGCTGAGGTTCGTTTAAAATCGAGTCATTGATACGTGTACAAGATACGTCGATGCTAGATCAACGGTCAATTCATGGGAAGTGCCCTTTGGAACCGGAAAAAAATTGCTTAAAAGTTGAGACATTGAAACTTCACTTTCTCAAATCATCAGACAAGGAAAGTTATCTTTGATGATGTTGGTAAACTTTCAGTAACGGATGGGGTAGATTGGTTAAACATCCGAGTTCTACGCCTCCCTTTCTGGTTTTGTTGAGGCAGGACAGCCTGATGGAACTCTTATATTGGTTTTGGGACACTTAAATTTTGCTAGATGATTTAGACTGTTCCCTTCACTTAGTTCACTTCTATGTATCTGGATGGAGGTCAAATGTTCACTTGGTTCATTTCTTGAATCCTTTTTCTATATCTTCTATAACCGCTAAGATGTTGACATAGTTTGATCTATTTATCTGGATATTTTAGGAAGGTCAAATGTTGGGAAATCTTCGTTACTTAACGCACTTACAAGACAGTGGGGAGTGGTGCGAACGTCTGATAAGCCTGGGCATACTCAGGTACACCCTTTCCCAGGTCCCAGCTTTACAGAAAAAAAACATGAGGAGTAATTGTTGTTTTACCTACACATATTAACTATAGTGTTACTTCTGCAGACAATCAACTTCTTCAACCTCGGAAAAAAGCTGTCCTTGGTTGATTTACCTGGATATGGTTTTGCTTATGCAAAAGAAGAAGTTAAGGATGCGTGGGAGGAGCTTGTGAGTATTTTCGATGCGGGTCTCCAAATTTCTTTATATGAAATTTTATGCTCATCAATAAACACAAGGGCATGTTACGATTACTGAAACAACTATGTACATTCTTTTTTCCTTTTGCAGGTACAGGAGTATGTATCTACCCGAGTTGGTTTGAAGCGTGTATGCCTTCTTATTGACACTAAGTGGGGTATGAAGCCAAGGGATCATGAGCTTATTGATTTGATGGAAAGGTACAGCTTCATATATTGTCTAGTCACACCAACAATGATGAAATTTAGGAGCCCTTTTTTCTTTTATTCCACCGACTAGTCACTCCATCTGGCATAATCTAGCATTACATTTTGAGAAATAGATATGAGAAAAAAGAATTTGGGTCACAACACCGCAACAGACTATTAAGTGAAGTGTTATGACTTATGGGAATTAAGCTTCATATCTTATGTTCTTGGTTTCAATAATCTTATTTGATTTTGTTATATTTTTTGCAGATCGGAAACAAATTACCAAATTGTATTGACCAAGACTGATGTGGTTTTCCCGATTGATGTTGCACGCCGTGCCATGCAGATTGAGAATGTGAGTTTATTTTACAAATGTCTGTTATTTTTGTGATTTATTTTTATGGACTTGGGGGTTAACGCGTTCCTCCAGAAACCAATGAATGACCTTATCTAATTTTTTCGTTTATTTCCTTTTTCTTTGTGGCAGACTCTCAAGTCAAACAAGTCACTGGTTCAACCTGTGGTATGAATTCTTATGCTTTTTATTTCCATCAATAATTGAATGTTCTCAAACATACAGAAAAGCTGATTCTTATATCCTTGTGCTTTTTGTTTGAAGATGATGGTAAGTTCTCAGACTGGGGCTGGAATCCGATGCTTAAGAACCGTCCTTTCCAAGCTCAGCCGATTGCCCAAGCTATAAAATGTTTTAGATATATTCATTCAGTTGTCTACGTTGGTGTCATAAATGCTGGGTCAAGTGATCGCCCCTGGCTATGGAATATGGTATTCAGTTTTTTCACATTAATAATATCAGTCTCCATTATTCATTATCGATATCCTGTTTTACTACTTTGATGAAACTCAGAAGTTTGGACTGGAGAGCACAAGTTGCATTTGCAATGGTTTTAAGTGACAATGCCCAACACAGTGGCTGCTTGATTAGCTCTTCTGGGTACATGATCAAAAACAAAGGATTCCTGTTGGGCGGCTGGCTGGACTTGGCAGACTGCCTTATGCAAGAGAATATGTCTTACACACGGCTTTGGAGGCCATTATCAGTGAGTGGAATAAAATCCTTTCTAATCGTCCACCTTGGTTCTTCGGAGAGAATATAGAATATGTCGTATAGTGGTTAACTGGTGGTGGATTAGTTAGGGAGGGAAAACGTGGTAGGTTGATAGTTGAAATCCAAATCACCTACCGCACAGTACAGCCACTAATCACGATGGGCATTTTTAATTTTATTTGCAGATTTTGATTGGTTTTGACTTTGTACTTGGACAAGTGAAGTAAAAAGTCTTATAATGCAACTATGGGAGACAACAAAGACAACATCACCGAGTCTATAATAGTTGCGAGTGACACCTTGAGAAAATGAACGTTGTGGCAAGTAGACATGGATAACGTTTCAAGTTTTGATCGTTCTCGTCTCTTTTATTAAGCCATAGAATTTCTTCGCCGTGCATCCTCTAGATTCCGACATTCTTACTTCTAAGTAGACTCACTGTAGGACGTTTTATTGGAACCCGTATCCGCTTAGGGATGTTCTATCTATGTGACTTGAACCCTATACGAAAGTAGTTTACCTGTCTTTCTCTAACTTGCATTTTAAATTTCCCTTAATCAATTCAAAATACTGTCTACCAACTCTTCCTTGTCTAAGATCCATAATAATTTCAGAAAGGGACTTTTTCTCTGTAATATTGGGTACCACTAATCCATTATCAAATGATATTCACTGGTTCTAGTAAAAACATCCATCCTCATCATCACTATAACGAAATTTATTATCTTGTCAAAGATTGTGGTATCCAGCTAATTATTAATTATGGTTTAGATTAGTTTAAGATGATGCGTGTGTCTGCAAAGGAAAAAGTATTTGTTTTCTTCTACAAGCAGCCCCGTCAGACGTACTATCTTTTCCCATCCATCAATCAAGTAAAACGTCATCACTCAATCTCGGCGACGAATTAGCCTTTGGTTCAGTTGTGGTACCACTAGCTAATCGATAAGGAATTTTGTGTTCCTTCATTAGTCTTTGGAGGCATCTTTTTGAAATATTTTCTTCTTTTTTTTTTTTGGTAAAAAATTGATTTTTATATAGAGAATATGTCACAAAAATATAAACGTCAAATTTGGATTTTACAAAAAAAAATAGCATCACCATGCCATGATAATGTCAATGTGGCCATGTTATCGGATCCAGCCCCAAACATAAAAAAAAAACATCATAACACCTCTAATCAGATTACATTAAACTCTAATCATTAGATCAAATTTGATCAAACTTTGTCAACAGGTATTTGATGTGTAAGATAAACGAAACACGGTTATGACCTATTCATAAAAAAAAACATTATTCTGGAGTCAAATAATGCCGTCGTCCTACTCCATTTTCTCTTTCTCTAAATAATCTCTAAATAACCCCAACTTTTTCCTTTTTGTGTCCAAGCTCCGAAGAGAAAATACCAACCCCAACAATTAACTCAACCACCACCACTCTCAGAAAAAAAGCAGCCTCCCATCTTCTTCTTCTTCACCATTTTTCTCTGAGAAAAAATTGTGAAGAAACTCAAAAATGTGCCCACTTAGGATCATATTAATTTTTCTGTCCGCAACACTAGCTGGATTTTTTGTTTTGAGAAACTTAAAAAACACCCCTATAGATTTTGAAGAAACTTACAATAACAATAATGTGGACGAGGATGAATCAGAATTAGAATCTTCATCATCTGTTCCTCGATCAAAGAAGGTATGTGAAAAAGAGTTTATTTTTGCAATTTTAAGTTTAGGGTTCTTAAATTTTTCTTCTAATTGTTTGATTTTTTTGGGTTTTGAAGGTTATGTCTGCAATTGGTTCTGGGTTTTGGACATGTGTTGATATGGCAAGTGGGAGATATTTGTGGAGGCATTTAGGACCATCATCTAAACAGTCGTGATCATCTTCTTGTTTAGGTCTGTTTCTGGCTTTTTTTTTTGGGCGTGTGTTTGTGATGATGATGATAATCTCTTTTGTAAAAAAAAAAATTAGGGTAAAATGGGGGAATTTGGGTTAATCTGTGTCTCTGGAAAATCACATGGATTTTTCTGTAATGGTGGTGGTTTCTTGTCTGTATGATAACAAATTCTTCCAGTAACATCTTGGAAATTTTTACATGAAAATAAAATAAAATGATCCTTTATATTTGTCTCCTATTATACCTTGTTCTTGTTTGGCTCTACAATTTCGTAGTTTTACTGGAATAGTTGAAGAACTCTTAGCAAAGTTGTGAAACATTTGAGGTAGGAAGTTCTGGTTGAGTTATATGATTATAACCCTTACTGAATGTGGTAGTCCTAGTTAACTTAAGTATGATTCGTGAAGGGGAAAGTTAGAGATCTTTTAGTATGAGATTGAATTGAGGGATAGTATCAAGCAGCAAAGCAGATTAGGCAGGACTTTAACGGGCAGTAAAGATCGATTGAGAGATGCTGCAATGCTTGTGATATGCTGTAATTCTACAATCCTTAGATGGGATTTCTGTCCCAGTGTATTAGCTTTAGCTTCTATCCATGTCTCCATGACTTTATCCTTTTAAATTTTCCTGCAGTTTTTTATCCATGTGTGTAACACAGTCGTATACAATCTGGAAGCTGTTTGCCTTTCTAGGATCTCAATTAGACTTCAGTATTTCCTAATGTTATTAAGTTGCAATTAGCTTAAGCTTCTCTTCATGTCTCTATGACTTTACCCTTTTTCATTTTCCTGCAATTTTTCGTCTGTGCTTTTAACAGTCATATACTATCCGGAAACTGTTTACCTGTCCAGGATTTTAATTAAACTTCAGTATTTCCTGATGTTGTTAAGGCCCTGCAATTGGCCTAAGCTTTAGCTTCTGTACATGTCTCTATGACTTGATTTTTATTTTCCTGCAGTTTTTTATCTGTGCGTATACATCTGGAAACAGTTTACAGTTCCAGGATTTCAATTAGACTATAATATATCCATAGTGTCATTAAATCCCTGAAATTTGTTAAGAAACATTATGGTAATGCAGTTATGGTTTATTACAGACCTGAGAAATGGATTGTGTAGGTTTTTGTAAGTGAATTTCTTGAAGAAGAAATATTCAGCTCTTTTGAGAAGTTAGGTAGGTTTGGTATGAGGACTTATCTTAGTCACTTGTGGAATGAAGCGCCTAACATGCATTTCTTTTGCAGTACTAACTGCATCGCAAACGAGTATTTGTAAGTGTTGAATGACTTATCTGATCAATAGAGAGCAAACTAAGCTGTATCTCTATCCTATGGCTATAATGGATAGTAACCTCACATACAGATCTTGATTTCTTTTTGAACCATGGTACATGTTATGGCAGAAAGAACATTAAGTAAAAAAAGGAAGCTAGGCAGTTGCGAAAAGAACCACATCCTGAAATGTGAGTCTGGGAGATTTTCTGGAACTGCATAATATAACCTCTTTGGTCATTTTACTTCTGGTCTCATTAAGTCCTTGTAGCTCCTACGACCACGATAAGTAAAAATTGCATGATTTAGACATCTCTCACCCAATGTATCATAATTTTTACAACCCTATTATAGAGGGACTAGACCATGATAATAATGTCTCTCTAGTTGGGTAGGGATGTCCTAATGGTTGTGTAAATTGTCTAGATTAACCTTTTAACTTTGAATGAACTAATTTACCCTTCTAGATTTATATGAAAAGACTGAATTGTCCTCCACAGTTTTTAAACCTAAATGAAAAATGAGAAGAAAGAAAACAAACCGTTTTCTTCTTCATCTTCTCTTCACCTTCATAGCCGGGCTCCATTAAAGCTCGAAAAATTACAAATTGATCAACGTCAATTGAAGTCTATATCAGAGATGCCGAAG
Organism: Papaver atlanticum; assembly: GCA_023531105.1. NCBI lineage: Eukaryota > Viridiplantae > Streptophyta > Magnoliopsida > Ranunculales > Papaveraceae > Papaver > Papaver atlanticum. The sequence continues at coordinate 886,299 of JAJJMB010010045.1, read as the reverse complement.
AAGAAGAAAGTTGACGAAGACTGTAGTGATTATAATCAACCACATCCTCCAATAGGTCAAGAACAACAATTTCAAACCCCTCAACCGGAGAAATCAACTAGAATGACTTATATGAGGAATGTTTTGAAAAACCCAGTTAGGGTTTAGTTTATTTTATTCGATTTAAGTTAAATTTCTATCAAAAATTAGGGTTTTAGATGAAAATTGAAATTCCAAATTTTGGGTTCATGTGAGTTACGGTTGCTTTTAATTCAATTACGAACCGTAATTGAAGATTTTGATGTTGTTCCGGTTTGTAAGAGTTCAATTACCAACCATAGATTAGTAAATCTGAGAATTTAGTGCAATTACGTTTTTTTTTTTTTTGCAACCGTAACTTCACTTACGGTTGGTGTCGACACCACCATTACGAACCGTAAATCTTCCTGCATGTCTCCAAAATTTTCTACGACTTATAACTTATCAACCGTAATGTAGTTACGGTTTGTATTTGTATCAACCATTATCAACCGTAAATGTTCCTGTGGCACTAAACTTTAGTTTCAAATGGATGTTTACGGTTCAATTATTTAGTTGATATACCAATCGTTTAGTTACGGTTGGTCTCGATCCTCAACTTACAAACTGTAATCAGTTACGGTTTATCTTGATTGTCTCTGTTTATCTTGATTGTCTCTTTTCAAGTTCACAATTTTTTTGGTTTGTTGTTTTCTATTTTGTTTCTTCAACCCTTAGGAAATCAATCAATTGTATTGTTTGTGTAGGAATCCTGATAGGGTAAAGAATAAGAGAGGGAATAACTTAACTCCGATTGATCATTCGCCCACCCCTCGCAGTGATAAGCATTTAGGGGTGGATAATAGAGGTATCCACAAGAATGACAAGAACAAGAAGAATCAATTTGAAATTAGGTAATAACTGAAGTTGGAGTTGATTTAGAAGGAGTGGAACCTAATGATCAAGAAATTGAAGAGGAGGGAGTTGAGATTAACCATGAAGGCAAAGAAAAACAAATTGGAGAGGAAGGATCTAATGATGAAGAAGAGGAGGAAGAGGAAAATTCCGAAGAATCCGATGATGAAGAAGAAGAGGCAGAGGAAGAAAATAATGAAGAGGAGAAAAAGGAAGAAAATGATGAAGAGGGAGAAAACATTGGAAAAGAGATTGTTGTAGCCGCATCTCCAGTGACAGAAAATAAGCCGAGAAAGGAACCCGCACCGAAAGGGATGCATATTCCTAAAGCAAAAGATTTGTTGTTGCCACAGAAGAATAATAGAAGACCTTGGGGCGAGGCCCTAGATAAGTCTTCAATCTTATTTGGTTATACTAATTCCTGGGCCGTAAAAGTCTGTGAGACTAGGGTATGATTTTTCTTAAAACATTGAATTTATAACTTATTTTATTTCATTTTGTTTCTCTCAGTTTAACAAAAAATGTTTGTATTTTGTAGGATCATACAATGGCGAACAAATTGGTCAAGCGTCAAAGGGCTGAACATTGGCCATTAGGTGAAGAATGTGCTTCTGTTCGTGATCTAGTGTTGAGTACATGATTAGGGCCTGGAATTCTGAATACCCAAGTGGAGTATGATAGTGTTGTGGTCTCTGCCTTCAGGGAACGATATTGGCCTTAAACCGATACGTTTCATCTCTCATTTGGAGAGATGACAATAATTCCGGATGTTGTGAAACAAATTGTTGACCTATAAGTTGAAGGAAGAGCTGTGGCAAATGGTTTCGACAACAACATGTCTTGGGATAAGCTTTACAACCTTATTCAAGAAATTCTTGGGTGGGAGAAAGACGAAACCGAGAATGATTTTCGGTTGGCTGCTGGTTATGACCCAAACAAACCACATAAAACACCTATCATTAAAAATCTATTGTTGAAGAATTTGAGTACGAAGTTTAGAGGAACGATTGATAAGGAAAGGAAAGGTAAGGTGATAGACGAAACAAGACCTAGGCGTACATCCACAACATATTGGTTGTATTCTTTTGGGACCGTATTCATGCCTGATAACTCGGGAAATAGGGTGAATGTTCATTACCTACAATTGTTGAAGGATTTGAACAGGACTAAAGAGTATTCGTGGGGTACTGCCACCATCACATATTTACTTGACAACCTAAGAAAGGCCTCGAGGGTTGGAGCTACTGAAATTGCCTGGAATGTTGGGCTTCTAATGGTAAGTTCGGTTACATTTTTATTATATGATAGTTAGTTATATTTATCATGTTTAGTCATGTGCCAATTGTTTAAATTAATTTTGTTTTTTATGCATGGGTGTATGACCACTTTCCGAGCCTGAGGCCTTCTACTTAATGGGAAGAAGATGATATTGGCCCTACATGAAAGAAGTTCAAGTTCACTGGTAGACAAAAAAGGAACAAAGAAGAGAAGCTCGTTCTAGTGAGGCAGCAAATAGATGTTTTCACTGTTGAAGATGTTATCTTTGACCCTTGTTTGAGGATTAAAAATGGAGTTGATGTTCGTATGTTCACAATGATCGCAAGCTACAACAGACCACTGTATCATCCCATAGGATACGTTATGACCAATCCTCGTCGAACTCTATGCCAAATTGGTCATATTCAAGAAAAGATTATTGAAGAAAACTTCAAATTATCCAAGGAAGGATCCGTGACAATAGGCCCTCCCCATGGTACTCAACTACCGCCCAACTCCGACGATCGATGCTTGGAACAACCGCCATGAAGAAAGATACCAACTCGCAGTGGGATAGGCAAGGGCTTGTAATAACACGAAAGAAGCCGTTGATGATTACATGAATTGGTATATCATTTTGGTCATCCACATGTGATTAATAATGATCCCGAGGCCCAGATACATATTCAAAAGGCTCAAGGAAAAAGGAAGGCTGTCGAGGAAACCAAAGACAAAAAGGGCCTATTTGGTATGTCTTGGAAGAAGCTATATTTCATGTCCATACGTAACTTTGTTATCCTCGTGACTTGGGTTATAAAATTAATTTATATTATGGAATAATCTCTTAACACTCCTTTTGATATGTGAATAGAAAGAGCGAGGGCAAGCTTTGGCAAATAGTATGACTTCATGCATCCATAGTAATGGTATGATTAGAGGTCCTCAACAAAGGACCTTACAGGAGAAAATAAGGAACATACATGATCCAACCGTGAAAGAATTGTATGAGGGGTTGGTCACGAAAAAAAAAGGCTTAAAGAGGAGCAGAAAATCTTTTGGAGGTGCGAGTACTAGCCATAGTTAACCGTCACCTAGTAGCGAAGAGACAAATTTTGAAGAGAATGTGCACGGTGTTGGTACTAGCCAAAGAGGTGGTCGTGGTGGTCTTCGTGATGGTCCTCGCACTCGTGGTGGTCGTGGTGGTAGCACCAACAAAAGAGGTCGTGGTCATCATGGTTAGTTATGGTTGTGCATCATTGGATAGGATAACACCCCTTTTATTTCTTTTCTTTGTGTGGTTAGTTATGGATTTGAACTTATGGATATTATGACGAACTAATGGTTGTGTTGTTAGTTATGGATTTTAACTTATGGATATTATCTACGAACTAATGGTTGTGTGGTTAGGTATGGATTTTAGCTTATGGATTACTTAGAATGAATGGACATCTTATAAATTGTGTGGTTAGTCACTGGTTGAATGAACAAATTCAGATGACCCATCTGTTACGGTTGGCCTCGATTTTCAATTACCAACCGTACATAACTATGGAATCAATAATTTCAAATTTTATGCAAAGTTACGGTTGGTATTGGTTTTTGTTACCAACCATAAATAACCCTGGATCCAAGTGATTTAGAAAGGGAACCAATTACGGTTGGTATTGAATTTTGGTAATCAACTGTAACTCTGAAGCAAAATTACTATATAGAGTTACGGTTTGTAACTTTATCCACCTAAACGAACCGTAACTCTGAATTAGAATTTTCTGCAGAGTTACGGTTGGTATCTATAAAGTCTACACCAACAGTAACTCTGCATAAAAATATTATTCCAGAGTTACGGTTGGTCTCGATTTTCTTGTTACGAACCGTAACTCCTCAGAAAATTCCAATTTTAGAGTTACGGTTGCTCTCGTATTTCTTGTAAGCAACCGTAACATAATATTTTGGGGCTTTTATGCACTGAGTTGTCCTTGTTTGATTTGAAAATATAGCCGTTGAAAACTTCAACGACTTTATTTTCAAAAAATAGATCCGTTACATAGTTCAAAAAGAAGAATTGTTATATATATATATGCTTATCCACCTTATTTAGAAGTTATACCTCCACATGAATCATCTTCTACTAAATTACCTTCACCTAAATTATGGCTCAAGTTCCTGATTTTACTTTGGAAGAAGATTTATGTATTTTCCGCAACTATGTTCTATGATATCCAAAAATATGAGAAGAATGACATCGAGGTGGTTTTGTGAGCACAAGTTATTTGATAACCATTTATGAATTTTTTTTGTTCTGAAACAGGTAACCCTTCTAACCGCGATGGAATTATGTTGTACGTTCAATATGGAGCTACTCGGGATAAAGTTAAAGAATCTATGGCATTAGTTCGTATTATGGGTCAAATACGATTAAGGGGTGAAACTGACGTTGAAGTTTTAGAGAGCTCTATTCAAGAAAGGAGACGATGGAAAAGATCGAATTTTCAATACTTACCTCATTTCAACACCCTTAAAGACTTCTATCGCACTCGTAAACTTGAATATTAGTATCCTTGTAAGTCACATGAATTAATGAGTTGTAATGTCATTTATCTTTGTACAGTAGAACCTCTATATAAGAATACTCCATATAAGAATAACCTCCATATATAAGAATAAAAAGAATCGGTCCCAATTTGGGCCAGTTATATTTAAGAATAAACTCCATATTGGAATAAGTTATATTTTTTTTCCGGTCCCGTCTTAAGGAACTTACCTCTATATAAGAATAATTGACATTATAGTATAAATAATATAGGTCTTGTCATACATCACAATTTAAGATGAACAAGTTCTTGTAACCATTTTGCAAGATCATTTTACTTCTAAGCTGGTTTAATGCTTTGTTTTGCACAACCCAAAAAAAATTCCATTTCGTGCTTGAATTTTGTGTGGATTGTGTTATATATCAAGCTTCATATATCCTTATTTGTAGAACTAAACGGAATTTAATTAGTATTTCTATTACCCAGGTACATTATGATGTTTCCTATGCATATGTATGTATTTCATAGGTACATATATAACAAACTTTTTTTCGATGTTTTCAAGGTAGACCTCCATATAAGAATTTTTTTCTCTAGTCCCGAGGATATTCTTATATACAGGTTCTACTGTAATGGTTTAATGGTTATAATATTGTTTTAGTATTGAAGATGGTTTAGTAAGTAATGAAGATGGTTTAATGGTTGTAAACTTGCCTGCTTGAATTTGGTGTTAGTTACGGTTCATAAGTAAATAATCATTACCAACCGTAAATAACCCTGGAAGTTGAAATTAGTTTTTAGTGTTAGTTACTGTTCATAATGGAATAAACATTACCAACCGTAAATAACCCTGGAAGCTGAAATTGGTTATCAGATTAGTTCAAGCTACTTGGATTTTTTGTTAAGAACAATATAACAATATAAATTGAACAAAATACTTCATTCATAACGTAAATCAAATCAAAAATATGCTATTGTCACTTTTATTCACATCACATTTAGTCAAAATACCAAAATATAAATGTATTTCACCACCCTTCACCACATTTAGGCATCCTCATCATCACTCATAACTAAGAATTGGGTTGGCCTCGACAATAGTATGGCCTTCCATAATTCAATTCTTTCCTCAAATCGATTGCACCAAGTCTTGGCAGTTCACTGTCACAATCAAATCCAATCCTCAATGGAGGTAATGGGCTTCCTTCTTTCAGTCGGAGGCCGATGTAATGGTTTCCTTGCACGTGCCCAATGACAACCGTTTTTGTTGTTGACAAATCTTCGTCAAACAATATTCTTGTTGGTGCAAATGTAAAGCTCATATCTCTGGAGATTAAATGAATGACGCAATTGAATGCGTTGGAGAGTAGTTGTCCACATATTGGCGTGCGCATCTAATATTCTCTTGTCAAACATATATTGTCGTTTAACTGCCTTTCCCATTCTGCAAAGCTCTCGTTTAACACCGCATCAGTTTCGTCTCTTTCAACTCTCATCATTGTCTCATAGAAGTCGCGGTGATCACGTAGTTCTATTAAACATTTTTTCCTTACATAGGTAATTTGGTCACAGTACCACTCTTTCGCGTCTTCAAAGGGTCCAAGTTGATCCATGATGATGTGGTAACCACAATTCCCATCACCATGAACACCATCCGTGGCCTTGATATAATCACGAATAAAGTAGGGGAAAAAAAGAAGGTAACTTTCATAGATAATGTAATAGCTCCGGATATATCGACCATTCTCATCTCTAGGTGGTGGTTTAGGCACTCCTCTTGCAATACGAATCGTCTCCTTCTCACCACTTGACGGAATTTTTTCAACCATCGGACTCTTTCCATCGTTCCTTGCTAATTGTTTAACACCAACTTTACCAACAAGTCTTTTCATTGAACTTTCTTGGGAGGAAACCTCGGAATTTACAACTTTGACTTCTCTATGGCTTGGTCCGTTTTCATAGGAACCTTTTCCTTTAACTCCATCATCTTTTTTTCCACTTTCTTTGCAACCATTTCCTTTAACAACAACTTTGCTTCTTTGTGGTTGTTTGGAGCGAAATACCGGACCTTTTCCTTTAAAATCAATTTTGCTTGCTGCACTTTCTTGAGAAGGAAGCTCGATACATTTTTCTTGTACATTTCGACGGCTTGGTTCTCCTTTATCCTGCTTGACCACTTTTTCGTTTGTTTCTACTTTGAAAATCCTCTTCCATCTCATCCTCCACTTCATATTCCTTTCTCAACCATTCATAACCCGAAGGATCTCTTTTCTTTGATTCTTCCAACAATTCCCTTGCTTTTTTATTTCCTACATACCTTTTTTTTCCCGTAGGAGGCCTCCCCTTTCTCTTCCCCTTTGGTGGTTCCTTGATATCATACCTATTTTGTGGATATACAAAATTACTCAAGTTACTCAACCATATTTTCCTTTGGCACCGGCTTAGTGTAGCATATTTCTCGGCTAGCGCTTTTCCAATGTCGGTATCGGAAAATGTTCCCCCAAAATCTTGATCAACTATTGTTTCATTGAATGATATTTGTTGCCAAAAGGGATCAACATCTTGAATCGGGATCACTTTGTCTTGGTATGTGGCTATAACATACCGACATGGGAGTCCCAAACTTGTCATGTTTGGACAAACACACTCTTCTTCATAATTCCCCAATTCAAAATGTTGTACTTCATACATTATCTTATCAATTGCGCAGTGCAAAACTTTAAATGTAATTCCCTTTGGTCACGAATTGTCTAACCATTTGGTGTGATTTTTACTTCGGCTTTTTTCAAAAGACTCCGTAACTCTATCGTGATCACGGCGGAAATACGCATCCATGGCTTCGAATATCGTAACTAACCCACCATTACAACTATGAAGTTTATTTTTCTACCGGTTGTGAGATGACTCCGCCGTACTTGTAGCTTGGTTGTGAAAGTGCTTATATTGATTTGTGAACGCCGCTACAAACTTCTCTTTGTACGGATCCAACCAATTATCCAACAAATACTTCATAACACTTGGATAACTTGTTTTCCAATGATCCACTAACATACGAGCTATGTCCTCATATTCATCCACGGTGATAGAATGTGTCAAGGCTCCCCACTTCGATTTTAAACTCTCCCATTGTAGTTCCGCCAACTTGTCATCCTTCTTCAATTTCTCTTTGTCTTCCTCTTGTTGATGTACCGGTAGTTTCTTTATTCTCTCCATTTCGATTTTCTTTGTTGACGGATAATGCGCATGCACTTAGTTTCAATACCATTCCACAAGTGGAACGTGGAAAGAAGGTTATGAGCATCCGGGAAGACCCTCTTTATTGCATTCAACAAAGCTTGTTCCTTTTCGGTAATAATCACCTTTGGAGTATATCCCTCTATGTAGAATAACTTCACTTGTTTTAGTGCCCACACATAGCTCTCTTCGAGCTCATCTTTCAAGAAGAAAAAACCAACACTAAAAGGAGAATTGGTAGAAGTTTACCCGACAATGTTCAACAACGGGAGCTCAAACTTGTTAGTTTTGTATGTGCAATCCATTAGAAGCACTTGATGAGAGCACCGTGCCAACTTTACAAACTCGGGATGAGTCAATAAAAGATGTTTTATTTGTTTTTTTTTATTTGCTTTTCCCCCAAATGCCTTAATTGTTGCATTTTGTTCCTTTGTTCCCATTGCTTATTCTTCAATTTTTCTATTGCGTTGTAGATGTTAGACAAAGTAAAAGCATTTTGTAGGTTTCTTTGCTTCAAGTGAGCGAGGATATCAATGGTTTTCATACGATTTTGGGTCATTGATTCTACGATCATCTCTTCTTCTTCAGTCAGCCTTCCAACATAAGGGTGTGTTAGCAAAATCTCCAGTATAAGGTGGTTATGACTACCGCATACAACTTTCTCCAAAAACCACATTTTTTCCGCGTTGATCCTAAATTGAAGCTTGAAAGGGCATAGGGTCTTCTTGGTGAAAGTAGTATTCTTCCTCTTTCTCTTTGCTTCATACACAAAAACCTTTTTTGCATGACTTTTATGATGTCCACTACACTCGCAAACCATTTGAAAGCTGCGGTCATTAGTGAAACCATTACAAACTATGATACACATAATCAACTTGCCTCGTTCTCTATCCCACTCCTTTGCATCATCTTTCTCCTTCCATTTCTACAAAATAGGTTCAAAAAAAAAACGTTATAAAACGAATTTAGCAATATGAAATTTCTAGTAATGTATTCCAAAGAATGAAAGACGTATGTATTCATTATTAACATAACAAGTCGGTTAAATAGTGAAAGGTAGAATCTTCGGTGAGAACTTCATTTGCTAAAAGTTGTTCATCCATTAGGGTAGGTACATCCACGACCTGTACAAAAATATACCCACATTAGTGTAAATGAGACAACAAAATGACATCATATATAAAGTTACGGTTGGTAATGCAAGCGTTGAGACGAACCGTAAATAAATCTAACCGATCGTAATTTCACATTTCCAACCGTAGCAATCATTTGAAAACATACAGAGTAAATTACAGTTCCAAAGTATAATCCAAAATGAACCGTAAGTTTACTTACGGTTGATCTCGATTTTCAACATACCAACCATAACTAGTGCAATAACTACAACCATGCACATAACAAGCTACGGTTGGTAATGAAAGCGTCAAGATGAACCGTAAATAAAGTCATCCGACCGTAATTTTACATTTCCAACCGTAGCTATCATTTCACAACATACAGAGTAAATTACAGTTCAAAACTAAACTCCAAAACAAACCGTAAGAAAAGTTACGGTTGGTCTCAATTTTCAACATACCAACCGTAACTAGTGCAATAACTACAACCATGCACATAATATGTTACAGTTGGAAAAAACTAAACGATATTAACAACCGTAACTTAGTTACGGTTCGTCTCGAGTATTTTTCTACCAACCGTAACTGGTTTTACGATTGGGTTTTCCCCAAATTTAACCTGTTACGGTTGGTAATTCATCTGTTATGAACCGTAACTAATAATTACGGTTGGTTAGATAAACAATTCCAACCGTAAGTATCTCTGAAAATGTAAAAGTTTTTATTTTTTACGTACTTTAGATAATTTTGAGCAACAAAAAGCTAATTGGAACTAATTTAGAGGTATACATGGTCATTTTCATCCACTGGTTCTTCACTTTGTTGGTTAATTTTTTCAATTGATTGAGATTGACCTTCACTTTGGGTTAAAACCTCTCTCCCATCTAACAAATAGTCCATATCCGGATCTCCATCAATAGGTACGTAGTATTTGTTTTCTCTATCATATAAATATTCACCCACCTCAAATTTTTCACTGGAATCACTCATTTTGGTTGAGTGAATCAAAACCTAGGGTTTCACAAATATCACAAAAGTTTTTCTTCTTTTTTTCTCCTCTACACTTTTTGTTTTTTAAACTCTAAAAGTAATCTGATTTCGCGTTGTTTTAGAGTAAATATAATTGAAAATAATCATCATTAGATTATCAACACTAAACTAGATTATCAACACTAAATTATGTAAGAGTTAATTAGTCATTATCAAAAAAAAATTTGATAAGGGGCTTTTGAATTTACCATCTAATGACCCTTTTTGTCCTATTATATCAGTCCCTTTAATGGTTTCTTCATCCCCTATAATAGGGTTCAATTTTTATGCATCTTACACAGTTTTTGTATGTATGGTTAGTTCTTGAAATGTCTCTGCCAGGTGTGTTTTTATTTTGAACCAAAGACATATTGTAATATTGATTGTAGATAAGTCCTGCAGAACGAGGTACATGTATCCAGGGAGATATATTCCCCCTTTATAAATAATCTTTCCCCCGCGGGTTTCTCACTACCGCCAGGAACCAACCACAACCATATTGACTCGGTCCTTCTATCATGGCCTCCATTACATTTTCTAGGAATAAAATCGTGCAACACATGAAACCAAACAGAATCATCTAGAAATGCATTGTATTCTGTCTCATTTGCAGTCACCGCGGACATTGACTCGGTCCCAACTAGGCTTGGATAAGCTAAATTTTAACTCGATAAATTAATAACTTCGCTAAAATAATATATATTTTTTAGTCCCAACACTATTAATTTATCGAAGTTTTAGTGTACTTGTTCTTTTCCTCAAATTAAATTATAGAATAGAGTCAGAAGTCAAAACCATTTTTTTTTGATTAGTTTATAGAATCGGAATTCAGAACCGAATATTGTCAAGCTGGGCATCTGATCGATTATGGGTATTGTAATTTGTATGAAAAATTACTGTATGCAAAGCCACGGTTCAGACATGATTTTTGTTTTTTTCCACCGGCTAATTTCATACTTGGAGATTGTGCACATTTCTTCTAAGACCCAAATGTTTTCTCTTAAACACTATACTAACGAGTATAAATCTTCTAAAGGCAATTGATGACGATTAATTATTGGACTAAAAGGATTCCCTCAAAATATCATATATCCCTCCTATTTCATGTGGTTTGTGCGGTTAAGTTGGTAAAATTTTCAATCCTTTTTTTTTCTAAGCAAAGAAGATTTTTATTAGTAGAATTACGAGATTACATATGAAGCATCCTCCGGCAATTGGACAATTATGTTGCTGGGAGGTGAATTAAGCCAAACATCACTCGTCCTTCCGACTCTAGCATGTTTAGATAATATAACCTTATTTCGTTGTTTTGGTACATAACTACACCACCAAGAACTAAAAACTCTAAAAGTACTTTTTATTTCAAGAAGTAAATTGTAGATTCTCCTATATATATATTGAATCTTTCATTGTTCACTTCATCTGTGACTAGCTTAGAGTCAAGCTAAAAGTGCACATTTTTCAGGTCCATTTCTTTTTCCCATTGCATTTCCTCCCATAATATTTTGCACTCAGCCTGCTCCGCAGTCCAAGCTTCAGCTAAGTAGAAACATTTGGATCCCCTTTGCGTACCTGTGAAATCACGAAGGATAAGTCTTATGCCTTAAGTTTTGATATATTCTATCATCTGAATCTATAGTAAGATAACCACAGTGAGGAGGTAACCAGTGAATATTATCACGGTTTTGACGAGGGACTGTGTTTAAGACAGTCTGGGGTATGGAAACATGTGAGATATGTTTCTAACTGTTTAAGATGATCTTTCCAGGAGAGGCATCACTCTTTTTAAAAACTTTTTCACATCTATCAGTCCAAAGACTCCAAGCTACAATTGCAATCTTGCAAAGAACTTCCTCTGAGATCTGATTACTGGGAAGCTGATCAAACCAATTCCAAATCCAGTCTGACAGATTATATGAATTATCAGCTTGAATCCCTAGTACAACAAACCAAACAACTTTTGAGACCAGACAATGCAATATGACATGAGATGGAGATTCTGTAGATTGCTCACAAAGTGGACAACAAGTATCCAGATTTGAATTTACTGAAGCAAGCTTATCTCTAGTAGGGAGAATATTATTGATGCACCTCCACATGAACTGATTTACTAGGGTGGAAGTTTCCAGAGTTTCTTGTATACTTTCTACATTCTCAGACCAACCTGACTGTGTTGGTTTTGTTCCTCAAACATCTTCCTATAAGATGATTTCATGGTTAAGTTACCATTTTTTTCAAGAAGCCATATTAGTTTGTTTTCAAAATTATGATGGACTGAGATGTTAAGGATACATCTGGTTCTATCATCTTCAAACAGAATATATAAGAGACTGATGTCCTAACTTCCATATTGATGGGAGAAGATTTGATGGACATACTTGTATTGATGAGCATCATTGACACCTTGTTTTGGAACAAGGGGACCATTCAACTCTGGAATCCACATGTGCTTCCATCTTAGCACCTTGTTTCCATTTCTGATGAACCAAAAACTATGCTTTTGAGTAAAGTTCAGCTCAGAACTTATACTCCTCCATGACCAGGTAGTACTTTCTTTTTTTGGTAAGGTTGAAAACTTGGCCATAGGGGAAGTACTTGGCTTTCAAAGGTCTAATACATAGAGAATTCTTGTCTAAGCAAAGCTTCCATACAGTTGAAGAGGTACTTTGAATTTTGATATTTATATTTTTGTTAGACATCTGACCTGCACTTACAAAAGATCTAACATTGAAAGTATTAAGAAACCTTCAAAAAAAAATTTTTTTTAAGAGCAACAGAGTTGGGAATCGACCATTTATAAGAGAGAGTTTTAACATCTGATAGATGAACAACTGTCAGTGGACACACCTTAATATTCACGTCATTCATTTAAAAGACACCCTCACTTACACTCACAATACACCACTCATATAACAGTCTCCCGTAAGCCCGAACTGGAAAAGCTACATGTGGACCAATTTTTGAAAAGCGGGGGTCTAACAACCACACCCAATATTTCGCTTAGCAATCTGTATGGACAAACTCCAATATACTATCAATAGAATCAACTAGACAGTTAGACTCAATCTTAAGAAAAGTACATCCAAGAGTTATATCTCAATTTCTCAATTCAATCTGCAATCAAACAAATAGGAATTTGTGAGCCCAATTGAATATAAGAAATAACTTGGACGGTATCAAAAACCAATATCCAAGTGTCAATCAATTTAATCAATAACCAAAAGGTCGGATTCACAATTGATTGAACTTACACACAACATGTGATATTTCAATTATATAAAAAATATAATACGGAAAAGAAATAACATAGACACCATAAATTTTGTTAACGATGAAACCGCAAATGCAGAAAAACCCCAGAACCTAGTCCAGATTTGAATAACACACTGTATTAAGCCGCTACAGACACTAGCCTACTCCAAGTTAACTTCAGACTGGAATGTAGTCGATCCCTAACCAATCTCACACTGATCAAGGTACAGTCACGTTCCTTACGTCTCTGAATCCCAACAGGACTCTACGCACTTGATTCCCTAAGCTGATCTCACCCACAACTAAGAGTTGCTACGACCTAAAGTCGAAGACTTGATAAACCAATCTGTCTCACATAAAAAATTCTATTGAATAGATAAATATGTCTCCCACAGAAATACCTAGAAGTTTTGTTCTGTCTTTTGATAAATCAAGGTGAACAGGAACCAATTGATATACCGAACTTATATTCCCGAAGAACATCCTAGAAATATCAATCACCTCACAATAATATTAATCGTATGGTAGCGAAACAAGATATTATGGAATCACAAACGATGAGACAAAGATGTTTGTGACTACTTTTTATCTTGCTTATCGAAGAATAAATCTCGAGCAAATCTTAGAGAAGATAGTACTCAATACGATAGAATAAAGAAAGATCAGAACACGCAACTACAGAGAAAATAGTTGGGTCTGGCTTCACAATCCCAATGAAGTCTTTAAATCGTTAACCTATAATGGTTTTAGAAAAACCTAGGTTAAAGGAGAATCGACTCTAGTCGCAACTAGTATAACACATGAGGTGTGGGGATTAAGTTTCCCAGTTGCTAGAGTTCTCCCTTATATAGTCTTCAAATCAGGGTTTGCAATCAATGTTACCTTGGTAACAAAGCATTCAATATTCACCGTTAGATGAAAACCTGATTAGACTCAAGCTAATATCTTTCAACCGTTAGATCGAACTTAGCTTGTTACACACAAATGAAAAGTAACTTCATTTAGATATGGGTAACCGTACCTAAACGTGTACACCTTGTTGGCTCAACAATAGTTAACCGAAGTTAGCCATATGAACACTTTCGTATCAACCTTATTCATCTTAACCATAACTAGTTCAAATGACTCAAATGAAACTAGTTCTGAATTGTTCAATTGTTTATATTCTCATAGAAGTATACAAGACACAATTGAAGAAAAATCGATTTTGATTCACTCGAATCGATTCATGAACATTATAGCCACAGTTTGCAAAAGATTGCATTCTTTATTATATAAATGTATTAGTTCATGAACAAACCGATTTTAGAACATAACCTACTCAAGTATGCAAATGGGTACAAATACCTAAGTAGCCGGACTTGGACTGTGTTCGCCATTATGCAAACGGGTACGCATACTGTCGTACACTTCCAAGTTTCAGTTGAATCCAATACGCGTATAGGTACGCATACTCTAGCTCCCGGACTTTACTTGACCTTGCCAGTACGCATACGGGTATGCATACTACATTCCGGTCTTGGATCAACACATATGTAAGTATTGTGCTCATAGTCTAATTATGGTTAAGTGTTCCAAACTCCCATTTCAATCATTGAAACATTCTTAGAAGATGACAATAGCTTTCTCACACAAACTATTAGCTTCAAAGTAATTTTCAAGTGATCGAATGATCAATACGAAATATTCCGAGTCTACATCAAATGACTGTCTCACACAAATCATGTAAGATGTTACAAGGCGATTTTCACATGATCATCTTTTGACTTTCGTTAAGAATATAAGATGAACTAGGTTAAAGCGAAATATTACCAACACATATTTCGAGAAATATGTAAGCGAGTTAAACTCAGCTCGAAATATCAAATGTGTATAATTGAAGTCTATATAGCTATACGACTTTTGTCTCAAATAGGAGATAGAGTAGATAGACTTTTGAGTGGAAGATGAGTTCAAGTCTCCACATAGCTTTTATTGATGAAGTTCCACAATCTCCCCTTAGTAGTTCTTCGTCTTCATTCGATGAACGCCGTGAAGTTTAATGCTCAACTACACTTTCTATTCTAATCCGAGTCTTAGGTATAAGTAGACTAGAAATCAAGACTTATAGTTTTTGCAACTAAACTTGACAACAAGCTTGAGATAGCAACTCTTGCGAGTTCGACCGAGCAGTGCTCTAACAATCTCCCCCTTTATCAATTTTAGTGACAAAACTATCAATACATATACATTACAAAATAAATAAACTTTGTAACTTCTCATCCAAATGCTTGATTTCCTTGGTTCTTCAACATTACTCGAAATCTTCGTCACTTCCAAGTACTCCAGTGATTCTGAACGTGTTCAACTCAGCATCATAGTTGTTGAAGATCCGTAGCTATAACAATGAGAAAACAGTAGCTCTCAATCATTGTTATACAGTGTCATAGTATCATTACACAACATCAAAGTCCAATTGTACCACAACTTTGACAACAATACTATGGTGATATGTATCGCTCCCCCTTAGTCAATACTTCATCTCACATGAAAACCAGTCCCCCTTACATAATGATCCGTAAACCATGTGTATTTGTAATGTGAACTACACATTAATTCTCTCCCTTTTTGTCAATATAAATTGGCAAAGGTACGAAAACTAGTGGGATCATAATGAAATTCTCATAGAGATACTTCATGACTAAAGGAGAACATGTCAACTTTATTTAGATGCAATCATATAGTCGAAACTAAATGCATTCATCAAGGAGTTAATAAAGATACAAGAAAACTCCTATAATATTCCACAGCCGCACTCCCCATAAATATTTGGCAAATAATCACAAGTTCAATTAAGAACTCTCCCCCATATAATGTCATTCCCGAAGGAACAACAAGAGCGACCTCACTTTTACAAGAAAAGAAGGATTTCTTTGGACATTAACAAATCCCATGAAACATGAATTTGTTTCCAAAAAACTCAATTAAACTAACTACAAGAGAACCCATGATTAATTTAATCAGAAATGCTCACATAAGAGAAGTTACGGAGCCACAAAGTATTTTCAGAAAGAAGTGGATCAGGGAAAGACCAATACTGCGGAATATTCAAAGATTCATTCTATTTTTCATCAATATTTGCATAAAGATATATAATAGACTTAATCTTTGCAATCAAAAGTTCATCCTATCTTCCATCAATATTTGCATAATGACATAAGAGGCTTAACTTTTGACATATATGGGACAATCATAGTTCACGGACGCAAACACACATATCCCATAAATTTTTTGCAATATATAAAACCAATAAAGATTAATACTGTAAAATCATCTTCCAAATAAACTTTAGAATTTAAATAAATAAATCTAAAAACATTGCAAGATGAAAATCGTTGGCAATAACTATGTGTACTCACAATAATGGCTATTCCAAACCCTAGTTATCCTTCTTAAAACACAAGAATAAATTCTCATAAGAAGTTTCCTAGACAAAATAAAGACAACAAGAAAAAATCAAAAAAATCCTAAACCAACAAAACCGATCATGAGCGGAAATCAAGGATCACTTCCAGAACCCCCACGAGTCTTGAGTCCTTTGAGCTTGTGGTTGACAGCATCCACTGCTTCTTCAGAGAAGATATTCTCATTGAGAAGATCCTTAACATGTGTCTTCATGAGAACAAGGTCTGAATTAACCTTTTTCAACTCAGTTCTTAACATATCAAGACCCTTCATAGTATCAACGAGTTGCAGTTTTGCTTCCTCAAAGTATTTAAGAAAATCATGAACCACTTCAGCAGAAACCATATCCTCATTCTCAACATCTCGATGAGTATAGGCATAGTAGCATGAGGCATCAGGATTTTGATCATCATCTTCTACTAGGGTTTTTTTCTTCCTCCCTTTGGACTCGAAACCAATACCTTTATCAAGAAAACCTCTTGCAAAACCACCAGTGCGAGAAGGTGAAGTCATTCTTGACAAAACGACAAAACCTAGAGTATGCGTACGTGACTCAATAGGTTTGGTATTTAAACGGTTTCTTAGGGACGGTAACTTTTAGGGTTTCTAAAGGTAGTTCGTGACAAGTAAGTCATGGGTACCCGTACGAACATAATCCTAACAATAAAAAAAAAACAAAAAAAACAAAGTCGAAACATATCCTTTTCCAAGGTAAGACAAAACAGTATAATTTTGCTACATGAAGATTTTCTTTCACAAAAAATTTGGCTCAGTAAATTTTATATCTCCACAGAGAAACAATTTAGAGACAAGAGTAGCATGCAACATAGTTGCAATAACAACTTTTTCAAAAACAAAAAACGAAGAAATTTTCGAAACTCAACCAATACTTAGGAAAAGATGTCTGAACAATAGTCTAGCTATGGACGATAAGAAAATAGCTCAACTAATCAGAAAGCATTTTGCCAAAAGTATACCCAATTATTAGCAAATCTTACTCAACATGATTTTTATGAGTAATTATTCAACCCTTGTGATTAATTAGCACAAGTATGAGCCTTAAGCTCATTAAATGAATGGTGTTCGCGATTGAGTCTTTTCTTTCTTCCAATTCTAGGAGAGAATCCTTTTTGATGTGAAAAATTATCGTAAAACTTGCTGTCATCAAAATATGAGACTAAGTTAGAGTCCTTACCAGAAGAAGTTTGTATGGAGGAATTTAACAGCCTGTTGATAAGATCCTTGTATCCTTCAATCATCAGATTAAGGTTGTCCTTCTTATCTCCACTGTTGCTTCCATTTACACGAACCTTTTTCACATCATGAACATCATTCTTCTCATTAGGTTGAGAGGAACTTTTCTGAAATCTCCTTGGCCAAATTGTATTAAGGCTACAATTTGTCCCAACATTCGATGGGAAAATTGAACTGACCTTACTGGAAGAATTCACAGGGTAAGTACTAAAACTAATAAGTTTAGACATCCGAATGTCAGTTACACCTTTGAGTATTAAGTCTAAGGTATGTTGAAGTCGAACAATAGAATTGTCTTTCAACCTAGATTTTCTTTTCCGTCCAACATGTCCTTTTGAATCACAAAAGAGACACACTTTAAGATCACCTGAGTGATTAGAGTGAACAGACTTAACATCATAGTTAGGAGATTTCTTCCTTCCGAGCGATGTGAAGTTTCCTTGATTAGAGGAGGAAACACACACATATCTTTTCCAATAGGAAGGGATTTTTATTTTGCTTCTGGAACTAAATTTCTTATAGTTGTGTCAGAAGCAGTTGGTATAGTGGACTCGTTACAACATCCTTGAATAGAGAGTTTACTCAAAAGATGTTAAATTTCCAAGGCATCCTTTTTGAGTTCTGCCTCAAGTAAAGTTCGTGAAGAGCAAACTTTGGCGTTTTTCTCGCTAAGAGCCTTTAATTTAAAGTCACGAACTTTTACTATACCAATAAGAGCATTGACGTTGTTTTTCAACCGATTGATTCTATCAGCCTGGATTCTAACAAGATTTAGAATCAATTCACTCTTTTTGGCTGCTTCCCTTTCTTCAACAGAATCAGACTCGTTCGAAAGGTTATCGGGGTAACACTTGTCAATGTGATTCTGTTTCGTTGGAACACTAGGTTCATCTATATTTGAGATTGACAAATCTTTCTCATTAATAGATTTCATAGAAACAAAGCTTTTGTTTCTGGTGATGCGTTTATCAGAGATAACACTATTGTACATAGAGTCAAATCGCTGCAAACACAGACTTATGAGGTCTTAAACGTGTTTGCCTGCTCTGATACTAATTGAAAAAGCGGGGGTCTAACAACCACACCCAATATTTCGCTTAGAAATCTGTATGGACAAACTCCAATATACTTTCAAGAGAATCAACTAGACAGTCAGACTCAATCTTAAGAAAAGTACATCCAAGAGTTATATCTCAATTTCTTAATTCAATCTGCAATCAAACAAATAAGAATTTGCGAGCCCGATTGAATATAAGAAATAACTTGGACGGTATCAAAAACCAATATCCAAGTGTCAATCAATTTAATCAACAACCCAAAGGTTGGATTCACAATTGATTGAACTTACGCACAACCTGTGATATTTCAATTATATAGAAAATATAATGCGGAAAAGAAATAACATAGACACCAGAAATTTTGTTAACGAGGAAACCGCAAATGCAGAAAACCCCTGGGACCTAGTCCAGATTTTAACATCACACTGTATTAAGACGCTCTAGACACTAGACTACTCCAAGTTAACTTCGGACTGGAATGTAGTTGAGCCCTAACCAATCTCACACTGATCAAGGTACAGTCACATTCCTTAGGTCTCTAAATCCCAGCAGCACTCTATGCACTTGATTCCCTTAGCCGATCTCACCCACAACTAAGAGTTGCTACGACCCAAAGTCAAAGACTTGATAAACCAATCTGTCTCACACAGAAAAGTCTATTGAATAGATAAATCTGTCTCCCACAGAAATACCTAGAAATTTTGTTCTGTCTTTTGATAAATCAAGGTGAACAGGACCCAATTGATATACCGGACTTATATTCCCGAAGAACAGCCTAGAAATATCAATCACCTCACAATAATCTTAATCGTATGGTAGCGAAACAAGATATTATGGAATCACAAACGATGAGACGAAGATGTTTGTGACTACTTTTTATTTTGCCTATCGGAGAATAAATCTCGAACAAATCTTAGAGAAGATAGTACTCAATACGATAGAAAACAACAAGATCAGAACATGCAACTACGGAGAAATAATTGGGTTTGGCTTCACAATCCCAATGAAGTCTTTAAGTCGTTAACCTATAGGGTTTCGTGAAAACCTAAGGTTAAAGGAGAATCGACTCTAGTCGCAACTAGTATCACACAGGAGGTGTGGGGATTAGGTTTCCCAGTTGCTAGAGTTCTCCTTTATATAGTTTTTCAAATCAGGGTTTGCAATCAATGTTACCTTGGTAACAAAGCATTCAATATTCACCGTTAGATGAAAACCATATTAGATTCAAGCTAATATCTTTCAACCGTTAGATCGAACTTAGCTTGTTACACCCAAATGATAAGCGACTTCATTTAGATATGTGTTACCGTACCTAAACATGTACACCTTGTTGGCTCAACAATAGTTAACCGAAGTTAGCCATATGAACACTTTCATATCAACCTTATTCATCTTAACCATAACTAGTTCAAATGACTCAAATGAAACTAGTTCTAGAGTTGTTCAATTGTTTATATTCTCATAGAAGTATACCAGACACAATTGAAGCAAAATCGATTTTGATTTACTCGAATCTATTCATGAACATTATATCCATGGTTTGCAAAATATTGCATTCCTTATTATATATAAATGTATTAGTTCATGAACAAACAGATTTTAGAACATAACTTACTTAAGTATGCAAACGGGTACGCATACCTAAGTAACCGGACTATGACTGTGTTCGCCAGTAATCAAACGGGTATGCATACTGTCGTACAGTTCCAAGTTTCAGTTGAATCCAGTACGCGTACAGGTACGCATACAATAGTACCCAGACTTCAACTAACTTCGCCTGTACGCGTACATGTACGCATACTCTAGCTCCCAGACTTTACCTGACCTTGCCAGTACGCATACGGGTATGCATACTACATTCCGGTCTTGGATCAACACATATGCAAGTACGCATACTGTGCTCATAATCCAATTATGGTTAAGTGTTCTAGACTCCCATTTCAATCATTGAAACATTCTTAGAAGACGACAATAGCTATCTCACACAAACTATTCGCTTCAAAGCAATTTTCAAGTGATTGAATGATCAATACGAAATATTCCGAGTCTACATCAAATGACTGTCTCACACAAATCATGTAAGATGTTACAAGGCGATTTTCACATGATCATCTTTTGACTTTCGTCAAGAATATAAGATGAACTTGGTTAAAGCGAAATCTTACCAACACATATTTCGAGAAATATATAAGCGAGTTAAACTCAGCTCGAAATATCAAATGTGTATAACTGAAGTCCATATAGCTATACGACTTTTGTCTCAAATAGGAGATAAAGTAGATAGACTTTTGAGTGATATATGAGTTCAAGTATCCACATACCTTTTGTTGATGAAGTTCCACAATCTCCCCTTAGTAGTTCTTCGTCTTCATTAGATGAACGCCGTGAAGTTTAATGCTCAACTACACTTTCTATGCTAATCCGAGACTTAGCTATAAGTATACTAGAAATCAAGACTTATAGTTTTGGCAACTAAACTTGACAACAAGCTTGAGATATTAACGCTTGCGATTTCGACCGAGCAATGCTCTAACAATTTTTATGGTCCAAATGTGGACCAATTAAATACAATCATTCAAACTCTTTTAAAGGTCTCAATCAAGCCTTTAAAACCCCACCCCTTATAGTACCTAGCGGTGGAGGGAACTGGTCCACATTTGGACCATCTATTTTGTTTATCCCTAAATGGACCGCGGGCCGGACAGAAGACGGTAAGTTTAGATCTCAATGTGCAGAATGTGCAAAATCTATTAGTAGAAAGAGGCTTCGTAAAAATGTCAGCTATTTGTTCTTCAGTGCAAATATATCTGATAATAAGTCTATGTGCAGCTGTTATCACACTAGAGATCAAGTAGAGAAGAAGTAAAAAACTAAGTCTTGAAAGTAAGGATTGAATCTACAAAATTTCTGAAGTAACATCGTCTAATGCCTTATATTCTGATTTTGTACTTGATTTGGAGAATGACTTTTGTTTTCTTGAACACTATGACATGAAATCTTAGGGCCCAAAATGGCATACCACTAATAGAAAGCCAATCAGTATCACAATAAACCTAAATTTGCAAAGTAAATTATCTTAATTGTGAATTATGATCAAGTGTTCCATTCGGATACCTAAATATCCTTTTCAATGCAGACCAATCTCCCTCATTTGGAGCTTACATCTTTTGACATGCCTTATTCACATCAAAAGACACGTCAGAGCTGTGTGTGGCATATTACAATGTAATAACTATATTTCAAGATAAAGTTGCATCATAGAAAAAAGGAGATGCAGAAATTCAATAGCAGTTGGAAGAGCCATAGAAGTAGACAAAGACTTGGCATTTGTTTCATTTAAGAAATAAAAATATACTCCATTCGTTTCTGAAAGGAGTTATTATCACTTTTTCAATTTGGCCTGAAAATTGGCAAAATTGAAAAAGTTATAGTACCTATTTTCCAGAAACGAAGGTAGTATTGCTTTTGATTTAAATGCACACCAACAGAATCAAATTGAGCTTCAATGCATATTAAATAATAAAAAAAAGTCCCAAACCTTTGATGGCAAACTCTTATCCCAAAGTATTAAGAAGAGAAGCAATAGCAGCATGACTAGTACTGATTACAAATATATCATCAACATACACCGGCATATAAAGGCAATGAGTAGAAGTAACCTTGAAAAACAAAGAAGTATCTATTATAGAAATCATGAACCTTGACTTGCTAAAAAAGTACATAACCTTTCAAACCAAGCTTTAGAAGGTTATTTTAGGTCATAAATTGTGCAGTTTACATACATGATTAGAAACATCCTTACTAACAAAACCAGGGGGTTGCGCCATATAGACAGCTTCTTTCAAATTAATGCATTCTTTACATCAAGCTGTCTAATACGCTATCCTTTTATAAAGAGCAATAAACAACATTAACCTAGTGGTGGTAGGTTTCACAACTGGACTAGATGTGTTATGATAGGCAACATCTTCAACTTGATTATAACCTTTGGATACAAGCAGTACCTTGTACCTCTCTACAGTCCCATCAACAAAAAAATTAATCCTAAATACCCATTTGAATACTATTACATTTTGACTAGGGATAAGATCAACTAATTACCAAGTGTCATTCTGCTCAAGAGCAACAACCTCTTAAACCATATCACCTTTATATTTTGGATCCTTATTAGCTTCAATGAAGGTTATTGAATTGAGAAAATCAATGTTAGTATCCATAGAGGTTGTATAAACTTCTATAATAACAACTAGAGATGGAGACGATAGTGGTGGAGAGTTAGATGAAGGGATGACTAGATATGAAGATTGTAATGGTGGAAAGTCAGATGAAGCTGATAATGGTGGAGATTCAACTGGTAAAAGGATAAAAGAGGTATCTGGTTCATTAGAAATGGGTTTTGAAGGAAAAGTAGTAACAAACGTGGTTGTGGATTGAAGTGAAGAAGATATGGAGGAAGAAAATATACTTAAGTAGGGAAATTCAGTTTCATCAATTATGACATACATATATACAACGGTTTTGTTGGTGTTAGAATTTAACATCTATACCTCTTGTGCATAAGGTTATATCCGAAGAAAATTCCCTTAACTGACCTATTTTGAAGTTTATGAGAGTTAAAAGGTAATACATGAGCTACTTATTTTATTTTTTTATTTTAAGAATGAATAGTTTCAAATAGAGTTTTACCATGAATAACAAAAGATGGTAGTCTACTGATGATGATATAGTTTGTTGTCTCAAAAGCATAGGACCAAGATATGAGTGGCAGGAATGCGTGACTCAAAAGAACTAAAACAGTATCCACAACATGCCTATGTTTTCTATCTGCTGCATCATTTTGTTGGTGAGCATGTGCACAAGGTTGCAACTAATTAATTAAGAAGACATATTCTTATAGTCACCACCCCAATCAAATTGCAAGCACGTAATGTATCTTGATCAAACACTTAAGATTTATGAGACAAAGGATAAATCCATAAAGGCATCAATTACCAAGTCCATGTGCACTTACTACATGTCAGCCTACTAATAATATATTTGCCAAGAACTACCATTATACCCGGTTCCGGTACCCAGGCCGTAATGTATTTTCTTCTATGTGATTTCAGAACATATTTATCACATGCTTACGTGGACTCCTTACAAAAGTTTTATCTAAATAGAGAAAGTGTTTGCTTGAATCTCAAGTTATCTTCGCTTGAATTCTAAGCAACCCTAGTCTTGAACATCTAAAAATAGAGAGACTCAATCAACTAGGAAATGAAATTCCTGACACTTTTGTGTTCTAGTTATTTGCTAGAGTCGTCCTCTATTGACCTAGGTTTCCTATAAGAAACATAATTTTGGTTTCCTATGAGAAACATAATTAGGTGTACGACTTAAAGACTTCATTAAGGGATTCGTGAAGCCAGGTCCGACCATCTTTACCTCGATAGTTCGTGTATCCTGATCTTGTTCACTGTGTTATCGAGGTTTTAGTAATCTCTTTCAGGAACGAGATATATAGAAATCGTAAAGTTCTCTTCGTCTCATACTTTGTGATTTCTCAAGATAGATATCCGAAAAACTATTCTTAAGTGATTAGATTTAAGGTTGTTCTTGAGAGATGATTAATAGTCCAGGCTTCTCAGATAACTGCGTGTAAGTGTTCCAAATATATGAGGTTTGCTAGCTTTGTATATTGCAAACAAATTTCCAAGCCTTGATCTATTGATATAAAGGGAAATCAAGTAGGCTTATTTGTTAGAGGTAGATTTGTATCAAAAGTCTTCACTTAGGCTGAAGCAACTCTTAGGATGTATAAAACGTCATCTAAGGAAATCAAATGCATATACCCTTGTGAGGTTCAAGAGACGTAAGCAAGGTGAACTCGATCTCAACTACATTCCAGTCCGAAGTATGATAGTAGGCTAGTGTCTGTGGCGGCTTAATACAGTTTGGTGTTCAAATCTGGATGAGGTTCCCTGCGGGTGCAATTTTTCTCGTTAACAAAACTTCTGGTGTCTTTTGTGTTTTTCTTTTCCGTATTACATTATTTTATCTATATAATAGGAATATCACAAGTAGTATGTAATCAGTCTTAGTAGATAAGTCTGTATTAATTGTGATCAATTATGAGGCTCGTTCGTGTAGAATTCGTATCTTGAAAGTAGATAACAAGTTTTATACTTGGCAGAATTCAGATTCAATTATTTGGATACGACTAGACTGATCTTGGATATTGATTTTTGAGATTATCCAAGGACTCTCCTACACAATCAGGTTCACAGACTCTTTGGCTAGAATTTCTAAGTGTGAAGAGGTAGAGATATAAACTCTATATACACATTGTGAAGGATCATTAAGTTGGTCTACTTACAGTTGTATTAGGTTTTGTCCATACAGATTGTTGAACGAAAAAGTTGGTGGTGTACTTGGTACTCTATCCTTTTCAAAATGTATCTAACACTTACGATTTATAAGACAGAGGATAAATCCATGCGAACTTACTAAAGGCATCAACAAAAAAATATAGTATCTATATCCATTTATAAAACACATCGTGGATACCCATACATCTAAATAAACCCAATCCAAAGTAACATTGACAGAAGAAGAATAAGTATGAAATGGTAGCATGAGAATTTGTTATTTAACGATAACACAATCCAAATGAGAAGTAAGTAACCCGTTTATTTTGGAAAGCACATGTTTGAGTGTCTGAGGGCTGGATGGACTAACATATTATGCCAATCCTGACTAGTACAATGTTCTGCACTAAAAATGGACTTCAGTGCAGATTCATTTAATAAGACTGAAAAGGAGAGGGTACCAAGTACACCACCAACTTTTTTGTTCGAAAACCTGTATGGACAAACTTGTCATAGTTAGTAGTATTAGTCAATTGATGAGATCCTGTACATGATATGTAAATAAGTTTTCTTGGACGCTCTCAAAAATCAATATCCAAGAATCAACTTAGTATGTACCCGAACTAAATCCGAACAGAATTCCAACAAGAGCAAGTCTTGTAATCTATAGTTCAAGATGCGAATTCTCAAGAATAAATCTTGTAGGTTCAGTACAGTCTTTTAGGCTTAAGGTCTTGGTTGTTTAATGTACTACTAATGATATTTGTATTATAAAGATAAACAATATAATATGGAAAATAATAACACATGGCACTAGAAATTTTGTTAACGAGGAAAACTGCAATGTTCAGAAAAACCCGAGTGACCTAGTCCATAACTTGAATACCACACTGTATTAAGCTTCTATCAGACACTAGCCATTTTAAACTAGAATATAGTAAAGAAAAAATCGACTCTACGAATAATTCAAATTCAATTGTGCTTTTTTACGTCTCTTGGATCTCGTAAGACCCTACGCAACACGATTCCCCTAGCTGATATCCTTTACAGGCCTAGGCACTCTTTAAGAAGAAATTAAGAAAGTGCAATATCCTTTGCACACTTTAGGAAATAAATGGGGAAGTGCATAATGTCAAGAAAAAATGTTGCATAATATTACTCGAGTCTTGGCCGTTTGACAAATGATTTGGTTCATGCGTTAGAACACTAGAGATGCATTCGTCTGGCAAGGTACCCTTTGTCCTTGAAGCCTTCACTACAGCATTTGAGTTTTATATCGAAATATTTCACCAAATTTAAGATTTGATATTCAAGATCTTCTGCGATACAAGATAAAAAGTGCAGTAATACTATGAAGATATGCAGTAGTAAATTATAGGATTTTTTTTCAAATTTTTACCAAATAAATAATGGGAAACTTATTTAAATAGTTGAGGAGTGAACAAAGTGCTTTTGCGCTATCTTAACGGCAACGTAATTGTCACCTTCGTTAACTAATACAAGTGTGGGCGATTTCGCTCCTTGAGAAGTCACGGAATGACAGAATTTCAAGAGTGACCGTCGGCCCCAGTTGAAGGATAAGCCCGTAAATTCAAAATCTCACGTTTATCACTCAACGGTCGAATTTTGTAAATTCTTAACTGTGCCTTCAAATGTATCAAAACCGATCCAATCCGCTGGTAAATTCTAGAGAGAGAGATGAGAAAGAGGAAAGAACGGACGACAAAAGAAAGATCAGAAACCCTAATTTGTAATTCAGAGGAAGAAAGAGAATTTGTAGAAGAAGATGAAGGCAAAGGGTTCTATGCCTGTTATCTTCTATGTTCCTTGTGCCCTAGATTCAAAGGTCACACTTACATAGGGTAATCAATTTCCCTCTTTATTATTACTTGCTTTTGAATTTCTCATTAAAATTGAAACCAAAAAGATCTAATCTTTGAAATACTCTTCAGTTTTCATTGCCTGATTTTGTTATTGATGGGTTAGTGTACTGGTATAAGATCCAATTAAAGGGTCAAATTGGTGCTTTCTGATTTGCCCCAAATTTGAAATAGTTGCTTGGATTTTTATTTACAAAAAGCCCCAAATTTGAAATCTTGATTTGATTCATAGATTCTGTAAGCTACTTTACTGTTTGTATTTTTTTTTTTTTGAAAAAAAGTGATTAGTAGAAATGTTGTTTAGCTAGATTCACCTGGTCAGCTCCCTATAATAGTTTTATTAGAATGTACATATTCAAGATGCCAAGGTGACCGGAAGTGCGTCCACTGTGTAGACTGTAATCACCTTGATTTTCACTTTAGGGGTCACCTCGGCGTGTTGAATACATGTTATCTTTCTTATAAGTTTATTGCAAGTAAAACTTCAAATTCATTCGGTGATCTTATAAGTTTATTGCAAGTAAATTCGGTGATCTTATAATTTTATTGCAAGTAAAACTTCAAATTTATTCGGTGAAAATTGGTTTTGCTTCTCGCTTGTTATAACTCCAAGTCACTAACTATCCAGAATTCATATTTTTATTCATATGGTAATTCAAATTATCCATATTTCTGAAAAAAGTTACGATAGTGTATTGAGTGTAGTCTTATTAGTTTCAATTTTTTTTTTTTTTTGATAAATAATAATAATAGGTACACAGTTGATCCATGCCGCCGGATTAGGCAACATAACGGCGAAAAAACTAATGGTGCAGTGAGGACAAAGAGGAAACGTCCATGGGAAATGATGTTGTGTATCTATGGGTTCCCGACTAATGTTTCTGCACTTCAGGTAATTTTTCCTTTTTGAATTTGTTTGTCATGTCATGAATGTTTTCTCTTTTAAACGTTGGTGTTATATTGTTCCAAAGTCATGTATCCTCTTGAATTAAAACTTGCAGTTTGAGTGGGCGTGGCAGCACCCAATTGAATCTTTGGCTGTGAGGCAGGCAGCACTAAGTTTCAAGTCATTATCTGGAATTGCCAATCATGTAAAACTTGCATATACAATGCTCAGCCTTCCACCTTGGCAGAGGTAAATGTTTTAGACAGGCAATATTGAATCTCACAAGGTTTGCTTATTAATTGCTTTCTTTTGCTTGTTATAGCTAATCTTTTAATTGGTGCAAGAAAAAAGTATCTCATGATCAAATTGCTGTTTCTTCTTCTCCAGCTTGAAGCTGACTGTGAACTTTTTCTCAACGGCGTACACTAAGCACGCTGCTGGCTGCCCGAGCTTGCCAAAGCAAATGAAAGTCCAAGTTTGTTCCATGGATGAACTTCCTTGCTACATTGGTGACAGCCAAGTATCAGATCAAATTGACGATGAGGAGGAATGGGAACATGAAGATGCTGGTAATGGCATTGGTGAGATAAGCCAAAGTGAAAGATCGAATGATATTTCAGTTGAAAATTCAGCGGTATATCAGAATACTGATTATGATTGGGAAACACTGATTGAAAGTTCAGTGGCAAATCCAGATATTTATCATGATTGGGAAAGACTGATTGAAGATGATAGCTTACAACAGCAAAAGGGCTCATGCCGTCTAAGAGAAGCAGAAGATAATGAAAGGCCATCTCGTGATATTGATTCCTCTCCAGAAACACTGTCTACCAGAATTGCGCGCTTGGTTAACCGGAGACAATTAGTTGAAGAGAGTTACTCCTATGGTTTGTTCGCAGAGACGGGTAATAAACTGGGGCCAACAACCAAGCAAATACTGACAAGTATAGTAGGTGCTAGTGGGAACCAAGCACCTCCCTGTTACAGATATCTTTGCCCTCCAGAAGTTGCTTTCGCAGAGACGGGTGAAAAACTGGGGCCAACAACCAAGCAAATACTGACAACTATAGCAGGTGCTAGTGGGAACCAAGCATCTCCCTGTTACAGATATCTTTCCCCTCCAGGAGTTGCTTTCAGACAGCCAAAGGAGTCCCTCACTTCCATAGAAGGAGCTAGATTGCCATCTTTTGTGACTTGTTTCCCTCTGCAAACACCATCTTCCAGTATTAGCAGGTTTGTTAACACAGTACAAGCAATTGATGGCAGAGATCCATCTGAGTTGATCGAAGAAAGTGGTTCTGAATTAGGGCGAGCTAGCACGCAACAAACAACAACTATAACTTCTGCCAGCGAAGATCACTCACCATCCAAGAATAGTCGTCATTGCCCTCCTGAAGTTTGTTTCAGAGAACCAATGGATTTATTAAGTCCAGGGAACAAACAAGGCAAATTCCCGTCATGTGTACTTGATTCGCCTATGGAAAAACCATCTTCCAGTGTGATCGAGTTTCCCTATGGGTCGATTCTAAAAGGTTGTGGTACCAAAATGAAGGAAACAATTAAGCAGCAATTGAGAACTCCAGCAGGCTATAATTATAATCAACCAACGTCATCAGCCAGCACTTCTTGCTCATCTCCTGAAGTTCAGGTAATAAATCTGTTGACCCCGGAAGGTTGTGTTAACAAAATGAAGCAAGCAAATAAGCAGCAATTGAGAACTCCAGCAGGCTATAATTATAATCAACCAACATCATCATCCAGCACTTCTCACTCATCTCCTGAAGTTGAGGTAATAAATCTGTTGACCCCATCATCAGACTGTAATACTCATTCTTTAAATAGTAAGAAGAGACGCACTCTTGTTCACCATGATATCGTTGATTTGACCAGGTCACCTATGTTTGTGCAATTATAGAGTTGATTGCATGTTGCTGCAAAAGTTTCTAGTTCTCGAAGAAGCATTTGCTCCTTTAACTGTACTCTGTATTCTTATATATTTTTGTGTGATAATAAAAGTGAAAGTTGCTGGCTTTTGATCAGATATTTTCAGCTGTCATTGGGCTGCAAACAGACAGAGGGTAAACTTGGAATACTCAAAAAAGGTGGGGGACTACTCTTCAATTTTTGGTAGGACATTTGAAGTAATTTTGGGTCACCCCTTATCTAAATTCTTTTTTAATACCAAATTTACCCTTGGTAATTAAATTAGTTAGTTTATTGATTAGTTAGTGTTAGTGTAATGATTAATTACTGATTAGTTAGTGATTAGTGAGTTATTAATAGGATAGTTTTGTTAGAATCAGAATTATTGAGAGAGAAGAAGAAGAAGAAAAAAAGATGAAGAAAAAGAGGGAAGCACCCAAAAAATCTTATTTTGAGTTTAGTAAATATGATATGAGTGATTCATGTGATGATACCTCCTTCTCAGAATCAAAACCTCCTTCATCTCCTAATATAATTGTCAATATTTCTAATGATCCGGATATGAGTTATTTGTTAGATGATGAAAGCTATTTACCCCAAACTCAACCTAACGACCCAAATGATGAATTTTATCAGCCACAACCAGAAGATGAAGTTATGGGTACTCATGTATGGCTCAAATTTAGTTAATGTAGCTTGAATTGTGCAAAAAAATGGCCAAATCGAAAATTTCAGGAAGAAATTTCGGCTAGGTCAAAGTAGTTCGGTTAGCAATTCTGCAAAACAGGTAGCCGAACTCTCCTGTATGTGCAGTTCGGTTACTCATTTCAGCATACGCAGGTAACCGAACTCTGTTTTAATGGAGGTTTTTGAGAGTTCGGTTATCTTTTTCCAGAAAACGTTGCCGAACTAATTTTATAGAGTATACAGTTAATAGTTCGGTTTAGTCGAGTTTAGTCCCTTTGTTACCGAACTTTTTGTTCGGGAAGATCGCAAATCACATTCATTGAATAGCTAACCGAACTTTGTAGTTCGGTTTAGTCGAGTGTAGTAATTATGTTGCCGAACTATACCATAGAAAATTCCAAAGAACAAGTTCGGCAAGATCGCAATATTTTTTTCATAACCGAACTTTTTGTTCGGCAGGATCGTATATTATTTTTACATTGCCGAAAATTTAAGTATTTCTTATTTTTAGTTGGTATTGACGTTGTGCTATTACTTGTAGGTTGCATCTGATCCAATAGAACCAATGGAAAATCAACCTACCCCTGTTGATATTTTGTACGATGACACGTCCCATCACTACATGAATGACTTGGTATTCAAAAGTCCTTTAGAGGCAAAGAGTTGGGCTAGACAACATGCACTAAAAGACATGTGCGTATTAGTATTGAATGGGAGAGAAAGCAAAACCCGCTTTGAAATGGTTTGTGAGAGAAGCGGTGATCCCGATAAAAGCCACAAGACGAAGGGTTATGTTTATAAAGGAAAGACAAATAGGAAGAACAAAACTTTCTCAAAGAAGATTAAATGCCCATTCAAGCTTGCATTTAATTACAACGAAGAATTGGGTGGATGGGTTCTCTACAAGGTTATGGAAGGTTGTCATAACCACCCTCGTCCGGAGCATCTTGAAGGGCATTTCATGGCGGCCAAGCTAACAAACAATTTCTTGCTCTTCTTCCTCTTCCTCCTCTTCCTCCTCTTCATCCTCTCCCTCCTCTTCTTCCTCTTCATCCTCTCCCTCCTCTTCTTCCTCATCCTTCTCCTCTTCCTCTTGTCCTTCTCCTTCTTTGCCCTGTCCTTGTTCTTCTTCCTCTACATTTTCAACGTGTTCTCTTTGTTGTTCAACCTCTTCATTTCCTTGCTCTTCTTCATCATCATTCTCTTCTTCAATAACATTATCAATTGTATTCTCCATCACCTCTTGATTGACATCTTGGATTACATTACGAACATTCTCTTGGTTCACTTCCTGTAACGATCCCCCTCCATGTTTAGCATTTTTAGTACCACGGTTTCGGAAATCCAAATGTATTCTACCACGAGGGGTGGGAGTTCTCAAATCTTCATCTAGGTGAGGATTAGATTTTTTTTCCTTCGTTCTTAATGAATGAAAACCACATTATTAGCTAAACAGAATATTGTCTTATCAAATAAAATTGAACATGGGATTACATCAAACACAAAATGTTAACTGACTAAAGTGCGGTTATCTGGTATAAGTTGCGAAGTCACCGAACTACAAGTTTGGTGTTGACAGATCAAAGTTCGGTTACCCCATAGAAATTGCGAAGTAACCGAACTATATTTTATCAAAGTTCGGTTACCTATATAAATTTATCGACTAAACCGAACTCAAATTTCTCATATAAAGAAGGAGTTCGGTTACGATTTTTTTTTGGCGAGCTTACCGAACTACATAGTTCGGTTACCTAAAAATTTCTAATTGGCCGAACTGTTCTTCATATTAAAAGTTCGGTTACCAAAATCTAGGGTTTTCAAAATTTCTCCTAGCCGAAATCTATACTGTAACTACCATTTTCTATGGTTTTTGATGATTTCTAATCGATTTCTTCAACAAAAAACGATTAAAAGGAATGGGTATGAAGGAAATTACCTGCGGATTTTCATATTACTCGAATCGGACTTCTTGGTTGATGTTGGAAAAGAAGAGAAGAAGAAGAAGAAGAAGAAGAAGAAGAAGAAGAAGAAGAAGAAGAAGAAGAAGAAGAAGAAGAAAAGAAAAGAAAAGGTTTTGAAACTGATTTTAGGTATTAATTTAGTGGGTTAGATTAGTTATAACCTTAATTAGGATAAGGACAGATTAGTCTTCCCTAATCTTTTAGGACACCCCTTAGAATGTAGGGCGGACATTCCTATCACAAAGTAGTCCCCCACCTTTTTTGAGTAGTCCACTTTTTTTGAGTAGTCCCCAAAATATCGTTCTAAACTTAAGTTCTCATTAGAATGAATGTAATATTTTCAGATCGGTTACATGGTTGAGTTTATCCAACCACGTAGAAAGGCTTCCAAATGAAACCACCAAAAGCAGGTCCATTATTACATGGTTGAGTTTTGCAATGTACGCTAGAGCAGCATCACTATTCACGGGTTATATTAGCTAAAAAGACCCAGTATCATGAATGAGTCACTAAATTTCAGTAGTGTTTAACACTTTTAAGACGAAATAATCCACAATGTTGCAGCTTCTTGAATTTTTGTTCCTTACATCCCCTGCACTACTAACATTCAAATATTATACTGTTTCATGTGGAGTATCGGTTGCTTGTTTTGAATCAATCTATACGACGGATTCTTTGTAGGATTGACAACAGCATTTGAAAAAACTAAAAAACCATGTCACAAGAACAGCAGAGGAATGGGTTTTGTCAAAAGTATGAACATTTGGTCCAAATTTATTTGAAGGTCACAGAACAAAAGAAGGACCCAAAAGAAATGCAAAACAATAATGAACATTCACACATGCTACCAATCTAGTACACAAAAGTTAAAGCTTGCCAAAGGGAAATAAGAACTTTGATTAACTTCATATGAAATGGTAAGAACAATTCTGACTATCTAAGAAAGCTGCAATTCTTGTTGTTCTTGTTCTTGCTTTTGCTGTTGCTCACCCTGCCATGTCCAAACAATGTCTTTGAGTGCAGGCCTTATTTCCTGTTTTAATATATCCCTGTACTCCAAGGTATCACCGCTCGACTTTTTAACTTCTACCAAATGAAAAGATGGAGTCACCTCGAAGATTTCGGCTTCAATCGACAAAACGCCCTTCCTTCCGGCTGTTACTCCTTCTAGTTTCAACAGCCCTCCCACTTTCTTCTGCACTTTTAGTTTTAGATTCTTCGCAATCTCTTCTAGTTTAGATATAATAGCAGAGGAAGGCTGCTGGGATGTGAATCGTTCTTCTGTCTTCTTGTGTTTTTCATCAAATAGCCCAGAGAGATCTAATCCAGCGGAAAGTGAGATGATATCAAAAGCATTCAAGTTAGTTGGTTTTGACAACTCCAGCTTTGCATCAGAAATAGTACCACCATTGACATACAGATCAAAATCTGCATCAGCATCGCTGGGGATTGTTACCTCTTTGCTGACCAATTCAGTGTTAAACGATTTGGACAAGTTGAGAGACTTCTTGAACCAAAGATTTTCCATGATTTTTGGAATTGATATCCTAGTAGCGGGGTTTGTATCAAAGATCTTGGTCAGAAGCTTGCGTACTTCTCGCGGGAACGATTTAGGGCACTTAAAATCTCCCCTAGCAATCTTCTTATACATTTCCATCAGATTTGTATCTTGAAATGGAAGATAACCAGCCATCAGGACAAATAAGATAACCCCACAAGACCAAACATCTGCTGTAGATCCATTGTACCCTTTTCTTGAGATCACTTCAGGAGCAACATAAGTAGGGGTACCACAAGTTGTATGGAGTAAACCATCTTGATGCTTAGATTCAGCAAGCGCACTTAACCCGAAGTCTGAAACCTTCAAATTTCCATGTTCATCTAACAGCAAGTTCTCAAGCTTCAGATCGCGGTGATAAACACCTCTACTGTGGCAGAAATCAACAGCGCTGATCAACTGTTGAAAATATTTTCTTGCAACACTTTCCTTGAGCTTACCCTTTACTACCTTGTTAAAAAGTTCACCACCTTTAACATATTCTATAACAAAGTAAATCTTGTTTTTAGTAGCCAGGACTTCATATAGCTGCACGATGTTTGGGTGGCTGACCAACTTCATCCCAGAAATTTCTCGCTTTATCTGATCAATCAAACCAGTCTTCAAGATCTTCTCTTTGTCAATAACCTTCACGGCAACACTCTGGCCAGTTTCAATGTTCCTCGCATAGTAAACTTTGGCAAAAGTTCCTTGCCCTAATAGTCTCCCTAGTTCATACTTTTGCATCAACACACTTCCTTTATTCTCCATTGTTATTCAAAATAAACCTAATACAGTAATATTACTTAAAAGTTTCCTGCTTACACCGCGATTTACAGAGCAGGAGTTTTATTGTCAGAATAACTAACCATCTTCGAAGCGATCATGTTTTATCACGACTGGATTTCTGTAATTTTTAACCCCATTGTGCACTTGTGCACGGCTCGGGGATTTGTTGCAGGGATCTCCAATCACATCAAGGTTGAATAATGAAATTTCAAATGGAGGAAAAACCCCATTTACCTCAGACAATGATTTCTTATAACAGGAGAAGCACATCTTTCTGCATTCCCTGGGGTTTTTAGCTTTCAATAATCAATTAAAAACTGCTGAATTAGATTGAATACCTGAACCTGCACAATTCAAAAACAAAGAAAAGTATCAGAAAAAAGTTACAAACATGAAGGAAACCATTACATAGATAAACAGTAAGATGGATATCCATCAACACAAGAAACCTAACGATACCCCGCAAAATTTAACACGAATAACATCTTACTATTTGATTTATGGTAATTAATCAGTTAATGGAGGATATAAAAACTAGAAACAAACATTAGTATGAATCAAGTATCAAATCAACACAATGAACTAATAAAAAAACTTAAGAATAAAAAACACTATCAATCACACAAACATGAAACAAATTTTTTTCTTAAAACTTAGAAACCCATCACCACATTACTTAGAACTTACAATTAAAATTACAGAAAAAAAAAGAATCAAGAAATAAGCAAACCATGAAATAAAAAACCAGAAATAAGCAAAACCATGAAAGAAAAAACCCTAGATACCTCCTACAATATGATATTTGGCATACCTTCAGGCTACAGCTACACAGTGA
This sequence comes from Papaver atlanticum, assembly GCA_023531105.1. Taxonomy (NCBI): domain Eukaryota; kingdom Viridiplantae; phylum Streptophyta; class Magnoliopsida; order Ranunculales; family Papaveraceae; genus Papaver; species Papaver atlanticum. The sequence goes on along the minus strand of JAJJMB010010045.1, from coordinate 850,365 downwards.
AACAAATTCGATAGAGGTGCTTTATATAAACACAAAGAATATGAAATAGCGGAGAAAACTAAAACAGATCTTTGCTTTAAACAAAAAGAAGAACCTAAAATTGAGCAAAAAAAATAACAAGAAAATAAAAACGTACCAGATTTAGATTTCATTCACACAATTCACATTAATTAGAAAACGTCAATTTACAGCTTATGAATTACTAAAAAGTTACTCCTTAAATAGCCAATAAATAGAAAGTAAAGCAACAGAATCATTCAAAAATTAATGTACCTTCTTCAAAAAAATCGGAGATGAACAGAATCAAAAGAGAAACAAGGAAAAAGGTATTTATAAATTATGCCAAATTTGGGTTGTTGGAGGAGGAGGAGCTCGCTAGTGTGTGAAAAACAAATGTTCTCTCTTTCTCAGGTAAATATAAAGGAAGGACAAGAAAAACAAAACTTGTAGAGGTATATTCCGTGAAATTCACCTAACAGTCCTTTTTTTTGCTGTTTACAGCTTATCATTAGGGAATCCCTAAATTTTTGCTATTTTAAATATGTTGTCCCTATTAATTCGGGTAATTAGTAACATCCCCACTGTCTTTGACTTGGTCAAAGCACATTGATTAGATACACGTAATTACTGTGTGTTTTGCAGGCCGAAAAGCACAGATTATGATATTCAACGGTCTAAGGTGGTATTTAAGTCGGCTGAGATGGTCATGGAGGAGTGGTTGCTTACGCATCTTGATACGAACTTACGAAGTCTTTCCAGATATAAGGTAAGCTATTGATGTTGTTGATCTGAAGTCTGAACTAATCCAGCCGTTCGAGATATCTCCATATGTAGCTGTAAAGTAAATTGAACTGACACTTTAGACTGCAGCCTCACGTTTTTAGTTAAAGAAAACAATATACGCAAGTGGACCTATATGCACACTTTATTTGCCCCAGAGGCCGATATTCAGAAATAAAAATTACAGAGTTGCACATTGATTGTAGTAGAAATTAACGCTTAATCCCTTTTTTAGTGGGCTTCGGACGCTCTAGTCCACCCCTCTCAAGCCTGGTACTCTCTGATCCAAATTTACCTAATCTTAAACGAGTTCGTCCTTATTTGAACGATTTGGTCCAAAACTTATTTTCTTTGTGACAAAATTGACCTTCATGTATAAACCAGGATATGGACAAAATTCATTTCTTCATTGTCCAGTGACGACAAACCTTTGCAGCGAAAGCGAAAATGATTTAGGGTTCATCACGTTTCAGCTCGATTATCCGAAGGTTTTTGAACAATGTTAATTTTTATATGAGATCTAAGTTAGATCATCGAATCTCTCCACAAAATCTACCAGATCTCAGGTAATTCCAAATTCTTTTTTTCCAGTTTTGGGGAATTTTTTTGGTTATCGTTTGATTCTTTTAGTTTTTGTTTGATGATTCTGAGAACTAAAGATGATGAAGACTCATGATGATCCGACCGATTAAAAGTTGAGACTAGAAAGCCGATTCTCTTGTTAAACAGGTTCAATATTATTAATTCCATCTCCTAATCTCTTTGTGTTGTTTGAATTTCACCTAATTGTACTGTTTTTTTTTTTAATTCAGTAAGTGGTTATTTAATATTTTGTTGTTAGAGATAGATTGATCCTTGATCATTGACGTAATAATCTGTAGACAGAAAATTTGTGTATAATTTCTAAGATAGAATACATTGATAATTAGGTGATTAGAAATCGACATTATAACACGTATAATGTAAGCATTACATTATTGTATTGTTGTTCTGCTATGAACAACGGAATTAGAAGGTGGTTGAAGAGATCGAGTTTGGTAGAGAATGGATTACGATATAGTTTTGGTTTTTCTTATGAATGTGGAATGTTGATTTGATACAGGGAAGGAGAGATGACATGGGTTAGAACAACACCACAACCTCATCTCTGCCATCTGTGTTTATATATGTCGTTCTTTTGTGTTTATATATATATATCTGTATCCAAGGTTGAGGCATTCTTCTTGAACAATTTGTGTTTGTGTTTCAATTATGATATTCTTTAGTATCTCTGACCATTGATTCAGTCTTGGTTTTGATTTTTAATTTCAATGATTTGGTTTGAGGATCATGTTTTAGCTTTTAGGTGTCATCGTGTTACTAGAGATTAGTAAATTAAAATGTAAGCGTTTGCAGATCATCTTAAATTGCTTTTACATCTACAATAGTCTCATGCTTGTTGCAGATTCGTTATCCATAAGCAGAGGGACTTGAGCAGTGAACACCAGGTGATGTTGGCTTTGATTTTTATGGCCTTGAAATGTCTGGATGTGGAAATGGATGTAGATCAAGTGCTCACACTCTATCTCTGTCTCTCTACTTCTCTCCATCTCCGAATAAAGGTAATCTCATTTTGTAAGATTCACATTAAAAGAACTTCCTTAAGTTGGAACGTATAAAGTCTTCATCATGGTTGATGAATTTAGCTGTGTACAATAATGCAAGAGGGTGATTTTTTTTTTTTTGCGGTTTAGCCGTTCATTGCAAGCTTTATAGTGGTAGTTATGATGATTAATGTGATAGAAAAATGTTAGGATGTATAAGTATACTTATTGGTGATTCGAAAAATGTTAAAACATTCAAAACCTTAGTACACATTCAGTCTCTCATTGAGTAATTAGGAGAACCTGGCTCTAGACTTTATGCCCCCATTATTACTGCCAAATATTAGAACTTAGAGCTTTCACAGGGGTAACTTTCATGTTTCTTCTGACACGTACGTAGTTCATAAAACTGGTAGTAATAGGAGAAAACACACCATTGTTACTCAAGTAAAAAAACAATAGGTAAGTCAAGGAAGAGAATAGAGATGGAGGTCTGAAATGGCTTCCACCATTTGGAGGTTTATCTAATATAAGTAAGAAAAGTTATGATAATAATAGAGATGGATAGATGGATAGCTAGGGCCTTATCAGCAAACCAAGAAAAAGCAAATAACTTTTAGAAAATAATAAAATTACATCATTTACATGTGAATGATATGCTAGGTAAGCAGACAGACTAGTCCTTTTCTGCCAAGATTTAATTTGATAGCCATTCTTATTTGTAATGCTTAAAAGATTATTCATGTGCCACTGCCACTGCCATCATACCACTTCACTCTCTCTCTGGATCTCTTATCTCTCTTTTATATGCTTGCGACAAAATAGGTACTAATATAACACTGAATAGGTACAGTTTGTTGTCCTCAGGCTCTCGCTCAAGGTCATATTTTGATTAGCTAAATTGATTAGCGAAACACTAACGGAATCCCATGATGACTAATCACTTTTTAGTGTTGTTTGGTTCACTACTTGGTATACTTAGATCGACTGAGATTTACTAGTTGAACGGGAGATTACAGAATACTATCGAGAAAAATTTGAATAATTTGGTTGAGACATCAATTAGCGCGATGATAGGTTAGAACACTTTGGTCTAGAACCGTTGTTTCGAAATATAATAGTAGTTCATTTCCATGTGTTCTAGTTTGTCCGTTTATTGATTGAATTTAGTTTTGTGTGACATGTGTTGTTGAACTTCAGAGTCCTGGTGAGTAGGAGAGGATGTAGTTTGATTGGTAATGATGTTGTTTGACTTTGAATTTTATGATGTCCAATTGGAATTAAATTTTAGATTTTTCAGTGCATTTCCAAGTAAAAACACGAGTTTCCCACTAGATTCTTAGCCATGCTATTTGAGCTTCCAGAATATATCGACTAAGTCCATGGGACACCTTTTTATTAGGTGTTGCATATAATCACAGTTCCAAATAACTAACTCTTTCATGTGTTTGATTTCATTGGAAATTCACAGTTGATTCTGTATCTATTGTTGCAGGAAAAACCATGTCTGCATTATGCTTCTATAACAACTTGTGCTACTAGTGCACATTTAATTGGTGATGCTGCGAGGATGATTCAGTTTGGAGATTCAGATGTAATGGTAGCTGGAGGAACAAAATCATGTATCAATGCTTTATCAATAGCAGGATTTTGTAGATAATGATCATCTAATCTGCTTATAGCATTTAAGTGTAACTTACTGATTTTCCTTCTCCCTTATCCACATGGTTTAGTAACTGATTAGCATTTAAGTGTAACCGTTTCCATATTTTACTATAATTCATCTAACTTCTAGCTTAACTAAAGTTACTCATCATTTGCTAGATTTGTACTTAACATGCTAGATGATCCCAAGGCCCAAGGGGCTTGTATAGATTCACATCTAGTTTATTGATATCGGAGCTTAGGCATCTGGATACATCGAATGCTTGTTTCAAAGCGGTCACTTAGTAGATGCTACAGTAAAATCAGAGTTGATGTTGGTCTTTGTCAAAGCGAGACAAAAATGCAGCATATGATATTCTCTGATACAATGTTTTATTTACATAGGAGCTTGTTGTGGTGTGTTCATTGGAAGTGAATTTTATGTAATGCAATACGTGAGCCAAAGCTGTTAGTGTACACCAGTTGATTGCTAACGTGTACATAATTGTACACCTGTTTATTGTCAATGTGTACATAGTTGTACACCTATTAAAATGTGTACATAATTGTACACTTGTTGATTGTTAATGTGTACATAGTTGTACACCTAAGTATCAGATTACGCTAATATCGACATTCGGTAGTAACAAGTAGCTGCAATTTTAGAAATAGGGAACCAAGTGATGATTTCAACTGTTAGGACATTTTAGCTCATTTTTTGCGAACACATGGTTTCTTAGTTGTGACTGAATATGTTATGAAGGATGTTAGCTATACTTGCATTTTTTTGGCCTCTGTGTTGTGAATTGTGGATATGACATGGAGAAAGATGAGTTTAAGATAAGAGATCCATCTAGTTCTAGGTATACTGTTTATATATGTACTTCATTGATACTAATATTCTATTAACTACCAAAATTTGCTTGCACTGGTTAAAACTACGTTATTCTGAATAATTGATTGACCACTGGGTCAAATCTTTGCAGGAAATATGACAGAGCATCGATGGAGTGTTTTGAAGAAGCTCGAAAATCATACAGTACCTATGACACTTTTTTTGTTTGTCTTCTTACCCATGTGTACACATATTGATTTTCAATGTGCACATAGTGGTACACCTGTTGATCGGTAATTTACGTTGATCGGTATACATATAGTTCTACAAATGAAGGACTTTCTATAATATTAAGAATTAGCTTACTATGTAACCTTTACAGGAAAAATACCTTCATACACCATCATCGTTAGTCCCCAGATTCTTAATCATAATGTTTGAAGTTCTATAATATAAATTCTTACATTTTGGGTATAAACTGTACTGCTTGCTAATCTAAATTCTTGCACCTCAGGCATATATTCAGCTACTATAACTATAGGTTTAAAAGGCTGAATACTACTTTAAATTACCCTTTATTTTTTATTTTCATGTAAATAAAACTATGTTACATTGAGTTTTTATTTACTTGCATCGTTGTTGCTTCATGTAAAATATTCTTCTAATTTCATGTATTCTAAACAGGTTCTATCAGCTCACATTTTGTTAGTTTGCGTAGGTTGGACCTAATTCAAGTTACCTACATGTGAGGATGGTGGAATCACCCAAGGAGGCTGCTAACAATTGCAAATAGTGAAAGTTCGATACTAGGTATGTTTTCTACTGCTCATTCTTCTGATGAGAAAATTTCTTTCTTAATGACAAATATCCTATCTTGTACTCTCTTGACCAATTTAGAAACAATCTGTAGGTTTTTCAAAATCCATTTATCAACCAATTGTCATGTTTTTTTATGTAGGCAATGCCAAGCATATGTAAGTTAATGGATGCCCAGTTCCAAATTTTTAAAAGTTTACATAGTTGTTCACATGTTGATTCTTAATGTGTACATAATTGTACACCTGTTGATTATTAATGTGTACATCGTTGTACACATTTTGATTATGATATAGAACTGTATTATACGCAAATGCACCTTTGACATCAGTTGGTCTTGGTTTTATGCATCTAACTTAGGGACTCACAAGCTAAAAATGGTAGAGCCCCCAAGCCTATCACAAGGTTTGCAGAGGTAGATGGTTCAAATCCATTTGAGTTTCCATGATATTTTATACAATATGTGTAGGTGGGTACATACTAGTGCACCTGTGTAAATCCCATGAAATAGATTTGTGTGTAGGCGAATATGGTTGATTTTTTCCATGATGCATCATTATATTTTCCATGAAAAATAGGTCGGCATGTGGGTATGAATGGTCGATTTTATGCATGTTTTGTAGGGGTGTACATATTAGTGCACATGTGTAATTCCCATGAAAAAGTAGGTTTGTGTCTGCCTATGAATGATCGATTTTATGCATGTTTGGAAGGGTGTACATATTGGTGCCCCCGTGTAATTCCCTTGAAAAAGAAGATTAGGATGTTGTTATGAATGATTGATGTTATGCATGTTTTGCAGGGTGAACATATTGATGCACAAGTGTGTTTTTCCATGAAAAAGTAAATTTGTGTGTGGTAGTGAATAATCGGTCTCATGTATGTTTTGCAGGGGTGTACATATTGGTGCACTAGTAATTCTCATGAAAAAGTAGGTCTCGTGGTGGATATGGACGACCAATTTCATGCATATTTTGTAGGTGTGGACAAAATGGTGCACAAGTGAAAAACTGACTGCATAAACCTTTAAAAGTTTCATGCAGGTGCACTATTTTGTACACATCAAATAATGAAGTGAAAATTAATTTTTTTAAAAAGTGAAAATTATATAGTCATATGGGTACTCTTTTTGTAGCTATCGAAAAGAGCTTTCCGAATATATAAAGATTGGAAAACTACAGAAACGGATAAAAAAAATTAGTTGAATGGTTGAGGTGCTGTAGTTGTTTGCAGCAGCAGTGTTAAGAGTGGTTGAGCGTTGGAGCTGGTGTTGGTAATGAGTTTGGGTTGTAAACAGGTTATATTTTTGTAGATGTGTACATGTTTGTACACCAATGTAAACTAAGTTTTTTAAAAAATGAGAATTATATAGTCATATGGGTACTCTTTTTGTAGCTCTCGGAAAGAGCTTTCCGAATATATAAAATTTGCGAATTTTGGACAAACGGTTTGAAAGATAAATTGATTTTAATTCTTTTTTATATTATTTAAAACTGCTGACATATCATGAATCACTTTGGACTAAACTGCAAATATTTGGACTAAAATGTAAACCAGAAGGTTATTTGTGTACTTTCCATAAAAAATACTAATTTGTATGGGTGAGAATCTCCTTGGCATGGACCCGAGGATGGATTATGTGGTATTATTGTAGGGGATGGCGGGCTGAGCTGACATTGAAACTCTCTAGGTCCTGACCAAAGTATCGGGCATTGCTTTGCCAACGGTCGTACTGTATGTTTACAACTAGAGCACTATGGCTGGAGATATTTTGCTCGTTCAATGGACTGACAAGTGGGTTTAGTGATGGCTGGTAAATGTGGACGATATGAAAAGTTGCAGACAAATATTCAATGTGCTCGTTCAATGGACTGAAGAGTCAAGATACAAGACAAGAGTCAATAATTCGGACTGGTAATTCATGTATTATGTGAGTCCAGGACCTACCACCTCTATATATATAGATCCGTCCTTGGATACAACCTATAGTAACATACTAATACGCGTATCCCAAAGAATTATTTGTTCCGACCAAGCGTACAAAATCAGGTGATCAAACGTAGAACCTAGAGACAGGGAGTCGCTCTGCTCGTCATGGATTCGTTCGAGTACGTCACCGAAGTATGGCGGAGATAACCTCTGGTTATCATTGGCGATTAAACAAATCAAAGGATGACAAATGTACGATCAACAACCGATTTTGGTAGGAGTAGGCCCATGTGAAGCCGTTTGGAGAATCAGTTGGGTGGGTCCCAAGAGAGGCTCGTTTGTTACCAAGTTGGTGAAAGCACTCATGAAGGAAGGTAGAAAAGAAACAGCCAGACTCGATCATAACAAGGCCAAAAAGGAGGGTGTGCGGTGAGAGATATATGTGTTCACAGGATGATCCATGGAATAATCCATTCTGAATTTTGTTCTAATTTTTATTAGAGCAAATGGCTATGGCTAACTCTTTCTTATGAAGGAGGACTCGCTCAAATGAATGAGTGAACCCACTATGGGAAAATAAGAAAAAGGCACTACACGGGAGACAGTCTCCCCTGAAGTAAAAAAAATTCGAAGTAGACGGGGGATAATCCCCCGTCCAACCAAAGAAAAAAAACGCAAAAAAAATAATTAAACAGGGGACTGTCCCTCGTTTACCACTAAAAAAAGCAATTTTTTTTGATACACGGGGGATTATCTCCCGTGTAGCTTTCTTTTTCTAGACGGGGGACTGTCCCCCGTCTAGTGTTTCACTACCAACCACTCGTTCAGTTGAACGAGTGTATGAACGTGTTTGGGGGGAAAGTGGGGTAAAGACTACCTATATGAGCCTCTAATCTGCTCAAATTGGCTGTGCACTCCTTCATTTGAAAGAGTGACACTACCCATAGCCTTTGCTCTTAGGTGGACGCCTTTCAGCAGACCCACTAGCAACACGCCCCCACGAGTTTTTTCATCTTCGATTTTATGGACGGGACTTATGGCTCCTTAAATCAAGATACACCTCCCATTTAACTGGGATCAAGAGCAGTTCCTATGGACTCAACAAACTTGTAGTTTATTCATTTTGCTCCCGCTATGAACTCAACAAACATGAAAAACGGATGGACAAACCAACGAATTTGTAGGTTTGTTGAGTGACGTAGTAGTACAAATGCGCACTTGATAAAAAACCGGGCAGTTGAACCAAACACGCTAGCATGTAATCCAAACCGCAAGTTGTTCCTTCACACGCCAGCGTCTGTGGTTAATCCTCCAGCGTGTAATCCAAAACCGCCAACAGCTAAATCTGGACGGCTGAATTTTTTTTGTCATCCAACGGTTAGAATTTTGAGTTCTATAAATACTCCCCATTTCAACTCCAAATTCACACATTCTACACCTCTAGTCTTCTTTACTCTTCTTCTCCGAGCTTAAAAAAATTCTTCAATTTAACAAATTCGTCAAAAGAAGATGTCTCGGTCCTTATTAGTTCGGCGAGCCCCGTATACTGAAGAAGATGATGAATCTATTTGCAGAAACTATGTTTTTTTTTTTATTTACTCGGCTTGCTTCAGCAAACTACCCATGGGTGAATTTCTGTGCGGTTGTTCACGACGGGTTCTGCAGTGACACCTGTCATCCGAGTCGTCATGCTATATGCGAAATAAATAATCGTTTTCGTATAATTAAGAAAGAAGTAAGTGAGATTGTAGCTTTAACTATGCAAGCCAATCGATATAGACTGAGAGGTGAAACTGATGCTGAGATGGTAACAAGATCTTTAGCTGAATGGCGAAGATGGAAAAATGTGGCTTTTCGTTTCGAGATCCTTAAGGTGTTGAACAATTTCAACCCCTTCCTTGTAGTTGTTGTTCCACCTAATACTTCTCACCAGTGAAGCTAATGTAAAACGCTTAATTTTAAACATATGTAATTTCATTTAAATAAACCGTCATACTTTTAATTGATCGAAACTAAAATTACAAATGTAGCAGAATTAAAAATTACACTCTCTCTAACGTCGCTCATCATTATCTTTGAGGCCTGGAGTCATCCATTCTACAAGGCCTGTGATATCCTCACTTGCCAACATATTTGCTAAATTTCCATAAGGGGAAAAAATTGGTTGAAGAACACTAGGCGATTGGAAAGCACTCGGTCCTCCAAACATATAAGATGTTTGTTGTTTTTGTGGTGGTGGTGTAACAGTGTAGCAAGCATCATTTGGGTTGTAGGGAGAAAATGATGATGAAATGCGCCTAGGATCTGGCTGAATTACTTGAAGTTGAGATACATGCACAAGTTGTGGTGAAGTACTATGCCGTACTTGTGGGGAAATACTGTGTCGTACTTGTGTCTCTCCCACCAGTGTATTATCACTCTCGTGCCATGATCTGTTTCTCATGGTGGAATCGAAAGACTGTGAACGCCCATCATCATTTACAGTTGGGTTCAATCCAAACATTGTGTCCGTGTGCCATTTCCGACACACACCAAAGTGTATAGACTCCATTTGCTGATTCAACCAATACATATCGTTAAGTTGTGTTTTCAAGTCTTCGTTACTGGCAGCCACATTGTAGTAAGTATAATCACGTTCCATACCTTGGGAAACAATGGGGATCGTGGTTGGCTCACCTTGTGAAGTAATACTTGGCAACTCTCAACGAATTTTGGGTATATTTGACGAAGATGATGACGAACTTGCATCCGTGATGGGGTAAGTCATAAAGCATGGATCTTTTGAAGGCGGATGGCTAGGAACGATATTTGCATTATGAGCCAGACGTGATAACCCTAGGAAATCAAACCCATAGATGTGAAGGTTGTATCTCCCAATTACTGGCTTCGCAATCGACATGTACCAGGTGACATACTACGCTTCATCAATATTCCTCTTTGTATTTAGTTCATACCTCTCCCACTGGATTCTTCTCAGACGGTAAAAATATGATGCAGAGGTTTGCATATGTGGTGGCGGGTTAATTGCATTTGCATATATACCTTGTAACTGGTACAACAGTCTTTCTCCCAGGTACCAAACCCCTATATCCATTTCTGGAGTGTAAAAAACAACTCTACGGAGAGAATAATCAAGAATACATTCTACATCATTACCATCATACTATGGAAAATTAATGTAAGGGTGAACAACAACATTCTTGTGGCTCCGAGTCATCTGTTGAAACCTTTGAACAAAACTGGAATCTGAGACGTTGCTGCCAGTGTCCTTCACCCAGTTGGTCGAGAGGTACATGTCAATGATCGGAAATCTATGGGTATCGTCTTTATGAATTGGTTTACCAACACAGAAGTAGGTACACCACCAATACTACAAATTACTCCATAATTTTAGTATTTTGACTTAATCTACATTTGTTCATAAAAATTCTTTAAATTTTAAAATAATAATTTGGATATTTACCTCTATAATGCCCCAGAAACCAGTGAAGTTAGGTATACCAATGGACGCTTGATCTAGCCCATAGTACATTTCTGCTAAAACTGCAGAGCCCCAGTCATAATCTGGTGCTTTGTCAAGATCTTCTAACGCTTCAAGCCAACCAATATGAGAAACATAAGTTGAGTTTGGAAAGAACGTCTGACCCAGTACCCATATGATAAACACCCTTTCGAGTTCAGGATAGTCATCAATATTTTCTGACTTTTTGTTTTGGTTAACGAAAAACTTCAACGCTGAACATAATACCCCACCTCCTTTCAAATCTTTATGATCTTCACGTATACGTGCTTCCATAAACGAGGGAAGAAGCGCCTGCCATTTATTATTTGATAACCATTCGTTTTGGTTGTATGGTACAAGATCTCCCACTCCACTTGGGATCCCACAAATGAAATACAAATCATGGGGCGTAATTCCTATTACAAGAATATTATCAACTATGGTTAATTGTTTTGATTATTTAATAATTGTTTATAAAATTTAAGTTAATTTAAACAAACTTGCCAATTTCAAAATCCATAAAAATGAAACGTGTGCGTCGCCGGCCACCACCTTTCTATCAATACTTTCGTAATTTTGTTGTTGTGTTTGCTAGGCTTCACACTATAAAGTGCACGCCAAGGATATCTGTCAACCATTTTTCAGACTGCTGGGCGTAGACCATCATAAATAACTTTTAAGTCATAAAATCCACCTCTCATTATATAAAAACTCTCAGATCGCTCTTGATGCCTCGACACATGACCTTGGACTAATTATAGAGCAGTAACGACACTTGCCGAAGCAAACTCTGCTTCCCCTTTTCGACTATAATCTACATCTGTGGCAGGCCACGGTATTGATTCATTTCTTCGATCTCTTTTCTGCTTTATACTCTTGACCGCTTTTCTTATTAAGCTACTCATATTATATCAAGAAAATTTTGGTTTAGAAGAGTTTTAGAAGAGGGAATTTATAGGTTTTGAAAATTATAGAAGAAGAAGAATTTTAGAAGCAGAGATAGTAGTGGTGTGAGTGAAAATGAATTCAGTTGAAGGAATTTATAAATTTTGAAAATTATAGCCGTTGGGAATATGGACGTTGGATATTTGACCGTTGGCGTTTTTTCTTCTCACGCCCGCGTTTGTACATCAAACGCCTTGTTTAATCTTCACACGTCGAGTTTAACCTACACACGCGGGCGGATGTTCCTAGTCCTGGCGCTTAATGATCAACCGCCCACTTCTTTTCCCATTGTGGAGAAACCTGTTTGGCCATCCACCTGGCTCAACAAAAATTTTGGTTTGTACATTGCCATAGGAATTGCCCTAAGTGTTACGGTTTTGAAGCTTTGCAGAACAAAAGAGTGAAATTATTTTGCGCTTTTGCCGGAAACCTTTTTGTTAGAGATTAGTCCCACGTAGGAGAAAATTCTCTAGCATGACACATAAGGCTGGTTGGGGGTCGCTAACTCACTCGTATGCCATGCTAGGTGGTCTGGAAAACTGGTAGCGCTGTTATGGTAACATTAATATTGTTAATCTATGAAGTCTCTATCGAACATTAGAGACTCCATCTTTAGTAGATAATGGTCTAACAACTATTTCCTCACCCCCACCCCCACCCTATATATTCACCCCTCATCAAATTCAAATTAATCACACCTCATTTTTTCATCAATTACACTATCATCTTGTTCTTTTCTATCTTAATCCTCGGTTTACTTATATTCAGTTTCATAATTAATGGATTCTTCTGACTAAGAAGTGCGTATTCATATGGATCGATTTGAATCACAACATCCAATGTTCGTTCAGGAGATGCAACAGATGGATGATGAGTCAGATTAAGATAGAGAACTAACCAACAATGTGTTGCAGCTATATTCATTAAGGAAGATACCTATAGATTCAGATCCAACAGAAGTATTCACAAGAGGATATACGTATCTATGGGGGGGGGGGGGGGCAAATTCCACGAGAAGCTGATGTTAGATTATTTTCTCCCCGATTGTGTGTTATCTGATCAAGATTTCCAACGTCGATTCCACACGCCAACATTTGGTGTTAAAGATTATTGGTGAGCTTTGTCAGGTAAAACCTCAATTTAATTATCAGTGTGGTGCACTAAATATTAGAGGCCATAATCCTGAACAAAAGGTTACTTTCAGACTTAAGGGTTTTAGGTTATGGAAAACCTCCAGATTTTAATGATGAGTACCCTCGTATGGGCAAAACAACTGCATACAAGTATTACAAGTATCTTGCGTTATTATAGGAAGCAGTGATTAATCATTCTTGTCTAACCTATTTATGAAAACCAACTGATCCAGATGTTAAAGGAATATTAAGCAAAATCAGGAAAGGGGATTTCCTGGAATGCTGGGTAGTCTTGACTGCATGCATTGGGCATGAACCGGTTGCCCTACCCATTGGCCGGTCAGTATAAGGGTTGCTACGCAAAAACAATTGTTATCCTTAAAGCTCCTGCTACTTATGATTGTTGGATATCAAACGATTTTGTTGGTCTTCCAGGGTCTCAGAACAACATAAATGTTTTGCACAAGTCGCCTTTGTTTGAAGATTCAAAGTATGGAGCTAAAGTAAATTTCACTATCAACGGTTATCGTTACACTCAGGGGTATTATCTTGCAGATGGAATATATCCAAAATGGTCAACTTTAGTTCAATTTTACCTTCATCCCCCAGCCGGAGAATTGGGTCGTTCATACACGTATTTTAATAGTAGACAAATAAAATTGAGGAAGGATTTGGAACGGGCTTTTGGAATTCCGAAGCGGAAGTTCGCCATCATTTGTGGGCCTTATCATGGTCTAATTGCTCGTGAAATGCATAACATTATGCTCACTTGCAAAATCATGCATAACATGGTAATTCAGGAAACCCGTCGTAATAGGGATTTGACTAACCATAAAGATGAAGATTTAAGGCCTGGGGTTCAACCAGAAAGAGGATTTCCTGCAAGAAACTATGCGCAAATGACTAGTCACGTTGAGAACAGATTTCTGTATGACAGGTTATGGCACAATCTGAAAGCGAATGTGTGGGCTGAGTTTGAAAGAATGGGTGGGAGAATGGATTAATGTTAGATCTTTTTTTTTTTTTTTTTTTTGTAAGTTTATCTTTTTAGTTTTTAAATTGTTTGAATCGTTTTAAGTTTTAAATTTATGGTTAAACTACCCAAATTGTTTGAATCGTTTAAGGTTTTAGTTTACATTTTTCACTTGACCGAGCGACCTGGATTGCACCGAGCGGCCAAGACTATATCGAAAAAAATCCCTATATATACCTACCAGTTCAGCCATTTTAAAATCACACCTTCATTCAAGATTTTCTCTACTTTCAGGGTAATTTATAGATGATCCCAACTTTACTGAAGATGAAGATTTATTTCTTTGTAGAAACTGCATAATATACTACCCAAAGAGAGGTGAAGAACGACAGATTAATGGTCTACCTAGTATGAGTTATTGGGGTAAAATTCATGAAATCTATATATAGGTAATCCTCATAAACGGGATCAGGTTGCTTTGTTTTGTCGATTCGTGAATATAAAAAAATAAGTTGTGGATTTTATAGTTATGAGATGGATTATCAATCGATATCGTCTTAGAGGTGAAACCAATGTTGACATGGGAGTGCCAGCTCGAGACGAATGGCGAAGATGGAAAGGATTTTGTTTTGGATACGAAGCATTATTAAGTTAAAAAGATGTTGTTTAGTTTTAATTTTATGTGTTTTTTCATGAAAATCATTTATGTAATTCAAAATCCAAGTAATGAATAACTACTACAACTTCACTCATCTTACACAAACTATTACATTTTAATTAAAATAAAAGCTGACACATTAACTAATGAAGTAGTTCTACTTCATCGTATTCTGATTCATTATATCTTCATCTTCATTTTGACCTCCTGATGTAATTTTAGATAGTGGTAAGAAATGAGGTTGTCGTTCACTCGGATTTGTAGAGATTAAAGTTTTTAAAAATACTAAATAAATATATACAAAGATATTTAACAATGGGCGAGAGGTACTGGGACTAAGGATTTAGCCAATCTTTATAATATAAGGTTCACTTATTTATTCTCAACAATTTTAGCTCAAGAAATATAAACATGGACTCTATTTTTGCCAAGGTAGATTCTCAAAACATTGATTGTAAATGTTAAGCATGGGACATCAAATCACCTAAGCTAAGCATGACCCATCTAATCAAATGACAACCAATTTAATCAAATCGTATTTCAATTAATTTTAGTGCAAAAGTCATAAAAAAGAATAAAACAAATTTACGCATGTATGAAGTTCGGCCTCCTCCGTCGTCCCAGTGTTGGGGTTTAACTCATCATGTCGAAAACACACTCAAAATATGTATTCATGGCTCAAAACGTGTTTACAAGAAGAGAAAATAATGAAACAGGAAATTTGCAACAGCACAGGTGCGTTACAGACCGACTGTTTCAACTCTCAACTGTTATGATGAAGATAATCGTTACAAATCTGAAGATAAATGTTGCAGAAGAGGATGAAGAAACTGTTACAATGAAGATAAATGTTGCAAACCAGTTGAAGAAACTGTTACAACGATGATAAATGTTGCAAACCAGTTGAAGAAACTGTTACAACCATTTGAAGAAACCGTCGCTGTTTCCCTGTTCTTCATGAGCAGCAGCAGCAACAACAACAGAGTTCTGAAAACTCTTGATTCACGCCTCCTGAGCTCTCCTCTCGACCCCAAACTCTCGACACCCCTTATATATGACCTGGGTAATCTATTTATACCCGAAAGATGCATCGAATCTCCTTCATAACTTCAAAAAATCTTCTCTTTATTATTTTTATTCTCACGGCAATAATTTCCATTTTATGATCTTCCACGCGCATGCAGCTGTATTTCTTTCGTTCTATACCTTCTTCACGCTCCAGGATATCTATTGAGTATTCCAAACACGTGCAGTACACGTTTAAATTTCTCACAACTCGTGCAAGCTCATGTTTTTCCTCCAACTCCCTGTTTGGATTAAAACAAGTTATCCAGCCAAATTTGATCGATAAAATCACCCATACTAGCTTTCTATAGTCATATCACGTCTACCCACTAAGTTTCAGGGATTGAATCGTCCAAACATCCGATTGAAATTCTGCCAGTGAAAGGGAATATTTTCCCGCCAAAAATATTTTTTTGAATTTGAGAAGAACATGTCCTCCCCCTAATCCTACACGGGTGTCCCTTTAACACTTGTCTTATGGGGTGCAAATAGTAATTTTTGGGCGTAGATAGTAATTTTTCCGGGGTTCCTCCGACACATTTTTGGGGTGCTTCCGGTGCATTTCTGGGGTGCCTTTAGTACTCTATCCCGGGGGTGTAAAACACCACTTTTCGAGCCAATTTCGCCGCAAGAGCTTATTTCTCTAAAAATACCTACAAAGACATAAAATAACAAAATAAATACAAAATCGAACACTAAAAATATATACAATTGAGACATATTAGACACAATAATGCGTCTATCACCTCCAAATTGTTCCAAATTTCTCTTGTTATTTTTTTTTCCAACTCTTCAGCTAACATGTCAAATTCCATCTCCCATACCATTTTTTGTCATTCGGTCATAATCGAGGTGTTTGCACCAAGAATCTTATTCTTGTTATAGTCTGAAATAAACCTGTCTTGATTTTACGATGTTTTTTCATCTCCCTAGTCATGAATTTTCGGTCAACTGCTCTCTGTTTTCCGACGGTCTTCTGATGATCCATAAAAGTTTCTAAAAAACCTTTAGTTGCTTCTCTTTATTGTGCATATTTTCTCGCTACTCTTGCATTGTTTCTTCCTAATTATTTTCTCTTAATCACAACATTGAGATTCAAGTTGGAATTTTGTTTTTTTGTGGTGTCTGGTGAAGAAAATGGATTATATGGAGGGGGTTGAGATGATTGAGATGGTTATGAACTTGGTGTTGAAGGAGAACAAATGTATGGTGACATTTCAGGTACAAGCTGCAAATTTGCTAACATATTTGGATTATATTTATGCAACACTTTTCGACACTTCCGTTTCCACATCAACATCGACAAGACCTCTCGCTCGACCACGAACAACTTGCATTATAGCAGCAACATACAAGGCAACCTTAGCTTTAATTGTAACGAAGCGACCTGACAATCCATTTGCATCACGATCGTTGATGTTCATTGTTTCTTATGAAATTTTTATCCCACAACTTGTTACTTGGTTGTTGGGAACCACTGATACTATCTTGTATAAAGTACATATAGTTTCTGCAAATGCCATCATCTTCGACTATGGTAAATTTTGTACTCTTAATTTTGTCACACTTGTTCATTTGAGAATCATATTGAGAATCCATATTAAAACAACTACACAATAGTAGTGAATTGTAGAGAATATGGGAGTTGGATGATGAAATTTGTGTTAGGTTATCACAAATGTGAGAAGTGAGAAGAATATAGAAGGTGTGAGTTGAAATGAAATTGGAATTGAGTGTCTAGATGGGGATGGATTTATGTCCGTTGGATCATATATACTAAGCGGTGTAGTCTGCACCGCGTGGTCGATCCTTTATAGCTGGAAGCTTACACTAAGCTGTTCGGTGTAGTGTCAACCGAGCGGTCGAGACTCCACTTCTTGGTAGATAATAAACCTCACCTGACTAAGTGGAAAATTTGCCACTTAACCAGGTCTGTTTGCCACTTTACCATGCCCCATAGTGGGTGCAAAAGTGACAAACTTGGGGCTTTGCCACTCCCATAGGAAACTACCTAATATAAGGTAGAATCCATTCCACTCATTGTCAATTGGTTTTGAGTTAGATGCTCACATTGTGTCACATGTAACGTAGATAAGTTCAGCCGTTGATTTCCAATGACCAACCATCAAAACAATACAAGTTCAGTTTTTGTTATTTCCGAAAACCATCAAAACAACAATATAAGTTCAAACAATTAAGGTACATTTACATGATTTGGACATAATGGTTTAACTCTACTCTAAAGCAAATGTTTCCAAGCTAAACCATTACGCGTTTAGGTTTTTCTTCAAACTTCACTTCAAGCAAAACGCTGAAGCAGACATTGAGGTTTAGGCCTAGCATTTCCATCTTGAAAACTATATCTGAATGACATAAAAATCTGTCTAACACTTTTTCATCTTTTTCAAAAGTATTTGAAATATAATCTTCTCCTCCAGAAAACAAAATCAATCTTCATTGTACTAAACAGTGGGTGGTAATTGATTTTGGTTTATAACACTCTGAGATGTAACATAATACATAAAAAATGATAAGAGGGATTACTAGACTGACTAGAGTGACTAACTTTCCTATCTTTCTCTCTTTGCAATAAGAGAACACGAGAAAAACTAAATTTGTCCACGGATTTGATTTACTCATTAGAAAGAAGAGTTGAACCGGCCACCACCCAAAGTCATTTTCTTTTTCTTCAGCTTTCGAGCTTCTTTCCGGCTATTCTTTTCCTAATCGTTTTAGACTTTTCTTTATCTGATTTCTTGTTTTAAGGTTTGATCTTTCTTAACCTTTTATTATTTCAGTAATAATTAGATTTAATTTCTTGTTTAGATTTAGGGCTTAGCGATCGATTTGTGGTTCAATCCATCTCCTGTTATTTCGAATATCTGAATTCAGAATCTAGGGCTTTAATCATAATTTAGTTTTTTATTGTTAATTTCACTTGCTTTAATCAGATGGTTTTAGTTTGAGGATTTGTTATTATAGGATCTTATTTCAAAACCTAGATGTTTGGTCTATCTTTGCTTCGTTTAATCATGATGTGGTTTAACTTCACTAATGGTTGTTTCCAAAAGAACACCAACTTTAACAAGAACAAAATCAACATCAAACTCTTCAACAACAATAATAGTGAAGTAAAAAACAACTTCAACAAAACCGGAAAAAAAATAAAAGTAACATTAACAGCAGCAACACCAGTCACTGAGACTCGGACACCGTTTCAGACGAATTCAGGTCGTTTTAGACCGTCATACATTGATTCATACTAACTTGTTACTTTATGTTATTTTGTTAGAATTTAAACTATTACTTTAGTTACTTTACTAAACAAATTCTTGAGAGATGGATGGATTATTTGTTGATCCCAATTTCTCTTCCTCGTGCAGTATTGTTCAATTGGTTGGTATTGCCTTCTACAACTCAAACATTTTCATTTAACTTTCTTATGTAAAACCTTGAGAAATTGATGGAGCACTTGTCAATTCTCTTCTTTATGTAATTATGTTAAATTTTTTGAAATTCTTAATAACAATCCAAATACGACCATTTCCAGTTTCGTCTATCAACATCTGATGGTTTTAATGGTTGTCATGGTGAAATTTTGTAATATGTGAAAATTCTTGAGTGTCGATGGTGGTAGTTCATACTCTGATGATGTTATCTTTGAATACATTATATTGATTACAATCTCAAAGTCGGTCTTGAAACAACATTGAAATTATACTAATATAAGAGGTTCGCCTCCCTTTCGTCAAAAAATGATAAATACTTAAAATTTACAAATAATCTTCTGATAACAAGTAGTCTTTCTTGATTTCCATGTCCAATTATTTTGTTCTGAACAAAGATTACTAATAGGGGTACCAACTTACTTGGGGATGTACCATATTCCATATAAGACAAAGGCTCTGTACCTTTGGAATGGTGCACCTCCAAGCAAACTGATACCCCTATTAGCATCCATGTTTGTGAGCTCATTGGAAGAAGAAAAAAAAAATATTTTATACACTTTTTCTGGAAACTAGATATTATTAATTTTTTTGTAGCTTAATGAATAAATGTTAGCCAACTCTCAACGATAAAGCTCATTCTCCATAGTCTCATAGGACGACCTTGAACCCATATTTTGGTGTATATCTAATATTCTGAGTTCGACTCAATTTGGTACCGTTTCGCTGCATGCACGTCTGCATCGAAAAAAATAAGAAAATTCATTAATTATTAGAGTATGTTACACCTGGTTTATCAGCATGTAAAACTGATGTAATGAAGCTCAGTGGAATGGTTATCCAGTCTTTTGTAATCTTAAAAGTTCTAGCATGTCTAGCTAGCTTATCAGCCGGTTTATTAAAACGCCTATATAAGAATTTGCAACTCCATAGAGGATGGTTGCTGAGAATTTCTGTAATATCTAAAATACAAGATTGACTTTCCCAACATTTTTTTGGGTAGTCCAGTTAACTACTTGTAGATGGTGATATTTGGATAAAGGGCAAAAATGTCATTTCAACCTTATAGACAGAATTCAACTCTCAGAGGAGAGATTAAGCCCTTGGATCTCAAGGCATCCTTAGCCACGATTTCTAGTATACGTCCCCTCGAGATACTGCTGGTCGTGATGCCGTGATTCCTAGCGCATATCCTCGACGAGATACTGCTGATCACTTAGGTTCTGTAGAGCGTAAAACATCCCCGGCAGACTTATGAACTAGAACAGCCACAATTCCAGCATGTCTTTGTGAGACGCAGCTGATTGTGATGCCATGATTCCTAGTATACATCCTCAACGAGATGTTGCTGGTCATGTAGGCTCTGTAGATGCGTAAATACGTCCCCGGCGGACTTATGACCCAGAGCGGAGATATGCTTATCTCCTGTAAGCACGACTCACCCTATTTGAGATTAAGGACTTATTCCTAGTACATCATCTCGAGATACATTGGTCATGTTTTCTCTAGGCTCTGACTTGACTTACTGAGGTTTCCGAATAACTCCTAGGACATCACCGCGAGATACACTGGCTATTCTGCCTCCGGGCCCTTTCAACAGACTCTTAGAACATCCTTTCAGGATACACTGGTCTTGTTGGCCCATCATATGGACACACATTTGATATCTAGCACATATCTGCAAGATACGCTGGTTAAATACAAGTGAGTCAAAGTCTCGCAGAGGCAATAATTGGGTGTACAAAGCTTTTTTCTCTCTTAGGACGAGTCTCGGCTGACCATAGAGAGATTCGGATCCGTTAAGAAAATCTTCGGAGAGATTTTGATCCGTCTGCAAAATCTCGGAGAGATTCAAATCTCTCTCCAAAATCATGAAGAGATTTTGATCCGTCTGTAAAATCTCTCTGCAAAATCTTAGAGAGATTTTGATCCGTTCTTTAAAATCTCGGAGAGATTCAAATCTCTCTGCAAAAATCACGGAGAGATTCAAATCTCTCTGCAAAATCACGAAGAGATTTTGATCCGTCTGCAAAATCTCGGAGAGATTTTGATCTCTCTACAAAATCACGGAGAGATTCAAATCTCTCTGCAAAATCTCGGAGAGATTCACGGTACACGCCTTACCTAGGGATCAAGCCTATTTCTCAGCCTCTCAAACACACTAACGGCTAGTAAATTGAGCCTGAACTGTACATGTCTATCCAAAAACGTTGTATAAGGTCTCTTGAGCTCCGCATGCTCAACAAAGGAACCCACAAACATAATATGGTCTTCACATGACATATGTGACCGGTCATGGAGAGAGGGAGATAAGCCTCAGCTCCTCTCACACTCTGCACACGATTCCTGAAGAATTCCATGCCTTTTCACGTGACTCATCCTAGTCATTCTCACAAATCAGAGAATATCTCTTTATCTTGGCCAACTCGGCTAAAGAGAATATTTCTCTCTCAACACATCATCACAAAGGCTGACTTAGCTTCACACAAATGGGGGGATATCAATTAGGGTTTTGGTCTGGCGGTCTACGACACGTGTGAGGAATACCCGACTTATTTCTCACCGCATAAGAGAGTAAAGGCGGTGGAATAATGAGATAAACTCAACCTAGTTTATCCCTATTCCTGAAGAGACCGAAAAATTGCTCCGCACGGCACAGAAAGCAATCCTTATCTTTACCAACCTGAGATTAGAGAATTCAGCTATAAATAGGTTACGATCAACTTCCTCATAACCTCTCAGAACAATAACTTGTTCTCTGATCTCTCTATCTTCATCTGCTTCCCTCCCTAAGACCAGCCCTAATCCTTCTTCCCTATGACTGAAGCAGCCTTTGAATGGCCACTGTGCGTGGTTTAGGCGAAGACTGTTCGTTCTCAACCTCCCGAAACTCAATTTTAAAACCCTAGAATCGCATCTCTAGCCTATCACCGATTTTAGGTAATTACACTACCCATTAGTAATTAATAATTATTATGCATCCAAGGGAAAAAAAAGAGAGGAACCATTAGCAACTACACAGTCTCGGGGAATATGCAATTGTTGAATTCTCTCTCTCCTCTCTAGCTCTTTTTTTAAAACGCAAAAAACCTCCCACCACCATTAGAGCTAACTGCTCAGATTTAGTCATTTTCGGGCTAAATCTGAGCAGGTTTCTTTACTTTTTTCTTATTTTGACGAAAATACCCTTAATTTCAAAACTATGTATTTTCTCTAAAAAGGAGCCTGATTGGTATAAGGAATTAAAGAAGCTCTCATCACGCAAGGTACCGACCTTACAAGATAGATGCACACCTTCCAAGCCTCGTCAGGCCTTTTCAGAGTGTCTGAAGGAGTCAAAGAAAAGAGAAATTAGGGTTTAGGTATAGTACAAGCCTGAATTCAGAATTTACATGGGATATGGACTCCGTAACTTCAAAAGTAAGTACCTATCTAACACTTGGATAGCAATATGTGTGTGTTCTCCCTGTCTCCGTCGCCTAAACAAGCGTGGAATGCAGGATCCACGGGAATTACCATGTAATCTGCTGACAAGAAAGCATGCGCTTGGATCCACAAGATCTAATCATGTTGTTAGTTCTAAATAAATAATAAATGTGTGTTCAATAAATCGACCGCTGGTTCCCTTGTATATGCCAGACGAGTTGATCTAGAATTAGGGTTATTGACCACTGGTCCCCTTGTATATGCCAGTTGTGTTGATATTAGTCAGACCGGTATCTCAGTCCATTAGGATAGGTTCATCTTGGCGGAGGCCTTCAGACAGATATGAGAAAACACCGTTCACCTAGTCAACATCAAAACCATATATGTTTTTCTATATCCATCTCTTAATCTTTCCATGTGATTTATTGACTCCGGATATTGATGTCCATAGTGAAACTATCTGAGTAGAGCTTTGTCACTTATATACGAATTTTAGTGCAAACTCGTGTACAACAATTGGAATTTCGCATCAGGGTACTTCCTCCCGTAATCAATAAGTA